>LPNX010399391.1:0-160538 GCA_001517045.1 Pseudotsuga menziesii | reverse complement strand
CTCCATGAGTCAATAATGGCAAGTTTTACCTCTATGGATAGGCAATTGACAACTTGCACATGGTGGGACTCATGGACTAGGCAAATAAGACAAAATAAATCAAATAATGTCTAAGTGGGTAAATACTATGGGTTGATTATTCTAACACTAGCTGCAGTCGAGATCTACATTTAGTTATAGATTATTCATCTAATCCATTTAATGGATCATACTGATGGAGGATTGCATCATCCTTGGAATTATGTCCTAAAGTGATCAGGATTGATCATCCTGCAAATAAATCATGTGTATTGTAGGTAGCATGGTAGAAAAGAATCAAGTAGATCAGAGTACGATGGAAAAGGATCAAGTAGATCGAAGTGTTTCTACAAATGATTGAAAGGATTGAAGTGTTTCTACAAAGGATTGAGAAGATCGAAGTGCTGCTACAAAGGATCGAAAGGATTAAAGTGTTTTTACAAAGGATTGAGAAGATCAAAGTGCTACTGTAAAGGATCGATTAGATCGAAGTGTTTCTTCAAAGGATCGAAGTGTTGCTGCAAAGGATCAAGATCAAAGTGCTGTTGAAAAGGATCGAGAAGATCTAAGTGTTGCTGCAAAGGATCAAGAATATCTAAGTGTTGCTGCAAAGGATCAGACATGTACATCGAGAAATGTGCATAAAGAAAATAACTTGACTCTTGGACTTCCATATTCCTCGATAACACTCAAAATTCACCCTCCATTTCCTATTTGGAGTGATATATATTGAGCCTCTTGGATACATTGAAGGAGGATAAATTGGAGAGCAAGGAAACTATAGTTCATTGTTTCCTCACTTGTTTATGCTTGAGTCTGCATCCCTTTGTCCCTTTGGAGTACACAGTGCTACTCTTCCCAAGATTCTCTTTTCTTTGTCAACTTTCCATTGTGATGGAGGATTGAACTGGTGGAGGCCAAGGTGGAGGACTCGGTTTCTCCGGTTTGAAGACGTGACGAGAGTGTTTGTCACTACTGTGTCTCTATTTTACTAATAGAAATATCCATTTCTTGTTCAATACATGTGCATAAATTTGAATATTGTATCCATGGATGTATTTATTTTCTTATACATGATGGTTTATATATGCTAGAGTAGGCCTAACACTTTGATACATAGCATGCTTGTCTTTTTTGTTGTTGTTGAGAGTGAATTGTGAATACAAGCATGTTAGAAAATCTCAATGGGGATCTACATCAACCGTCCGAAATAAGGTACGCTTCATATCCCTTAGTGTTAGATGTATTTATTTCTCTTGAATCTTGGAATGGATTGATTTCTGGTGTCATTCAGTATGTTGTGGTACACCCCGAGCCATATTATATTTCTCTCCGTAAGAACCTAACTGTGGAAACGTGGTTATGGAAGTTACCCATTCAAGAGAGATATCTTGGGGAGACTGCATCTATGTCATAGGTGCTGCTGACTGAGCTCTACTCTATCGAGATGATATATTGGGCTTTGTTGAGCTGAACAGAAGGGACTGAACCTGAATCATGATCCTTGGAGGAGGGATAAAATTCAACAAGAATAATATCTAATGATATAACGTAATTCTTAATTAATAAAACATAATAAACTCAAAAAGTAAACTTCAAAACATAAACCAATCCACAAACTTACTTTTCAAATTCATTGCACATTTCATCCATGGATAATTCCCTCGACTTTGCATGTGACAAAATTGTAGATATAATTGTTTCATCCTTAACACCTTGCAATTCTCTCCAAGGTGTTATAGTGATATCTTTTGGAAAATTCTTGACGTTAGGGCCTCCTTGATCACTACTCCATGCAATTGCTTTAATTTTATTTACCTTTTGATTTTATAAGTAAATATTATCCCACATGTTAAATATCTCTTCAATTAAATATCATATTGGCCCCATTATAAAATACAATTGAAAATAATTATCTACATCTATGAACGCATCACTTCCTTTCAAACCTTTTTGTTTCATATCTTCCTATTTAATCGGAAAACCTTTTTCCATGCAACATTGTTTCCAGAAATATACATCAACTTTTGATCTATCCCCACAACATATTTGTTCAAATTCATTGTGGATAAATATGACCCTTTGAATGAATATCATGGACATCCTATAGTCACTATTTGTGTTATGATCCCATGCCACTAGTTTTGATTCCATGTCTATTAAACCAGCATAAATTATGCATTTGACTATTTGAAAAATGGGGTTTTGGGGAAAATCTTGCATCAATTCTCTTCTGGCCTTCGCAGAATGATTGCTCCCCAAAAAATATTAGTTGTAATCAAAACACCTTGATTCATCAAATGAATCTCTAACATAAACATCTTTAGGTTCAACAAAAACTAAGTAGTCAACCACATGTGCATAAGGATTGAGCCTCATTAATCCTTTCAAGTTATGAACATGCAAGCGATGTGGTTTCCTAATTTTATACTTTCCTTAACCTTTAGTCGATCTATGAATTTGATTAACGTATAAATCAAATGTATGCCCATTTTGATTCAACTTATCCCTCCGCAATCGATCATGAATAGAATTTTGTGTTGTCTTAACAACACCACCATCTAGATCACTGCCTGGAGTGATGATTTCCAAATGATCCCCAAAAATTTCACTCCAATTTTTTTGTGCTAACATTGGATTCAACATCTTGTCTCCTCCTTTTACGTCCTAAATCTGGTGTATCTAAATGAGCAACTTGTTGATCAGGAATGAAAGGACCCTCATTGGAATTTTTTTAGAAGAGTGTTTCTTACTCTTACTAGTAGAAGTAGCAACCTCATCATCAACAATTTGTTGATCAAGTTTAGTTGGGGAGAGATATTTTTTTAAATGTAACCTTCTTAGGTACTTCAGTTGATTTTTGGATGTCCTTTCCTTTCTGTGTTTGTAATTCTTCAATTTGTACATTTTTCGCTCATTTCTTCCTTGGTGTTTCTCCCTTCTGAAGAGTACCATTAATGGAATCCATAAGGTTTTCTTCAGTGGAATAAAGTCCATTTAGAATATGAGAAACTGGAATGGAAAATTCTTGCAAAATAAAAACATCGTTGTATTAAAACTATTACTTTGTCATATCTACAAAATTATAAAAAAATTAAAAACATACAAAAATATAGAAACTTACACTTGTGTGCTTAATATCATGCATGACTCCCGCACAAAATTTAGTGAAAATTTTGTCAATTTTATAGTTTGAAACCTTCAAACAATATTGTATTTTGACATAGGTCTTATCTTGTTTCACAAGTCTATAAAAAAAGTATTTACCTGGCACCAAACAAATATCTCGCAATAATCCTAATGAGTGATAATAGTTTTTTAGATAAGTAAATGTCACACAATATAAATGAATACTATATGTGTTCCCTTGATATTTCTCTTTCAGAAACCAAGAATGGTCCATTTTCTCTTCCTCTCGCACATGTTTCCATTCCCTTGCATTTTTTTATTTTAAATCCTCGATGGACACGGCTTCATCATGTGAAACATTATGTGATGACTCAATTGTTTTTTTCAAGGACTTCATTGTTGATCTTGATATAGAAATGTTTACAGATACCTTTCTTGACGCCATTCACCCAATAAAAGAAAACGAATAATTTTAGTCGATATTCAAAAAACAACATAACTATAATCACGTGGCCCCTTCGACTTTACGTTCCCTTTGGATGCATTGTGATTGAATTTAATGTAACTTTTTTTTTGCAGGGGGGGGGCTTGGCCTTGGGTGGGCACAAAAAATTTACAATTTTATTTATTTATTTTGAGGTAGAATTTGACGGGAACTTTCGATGCCCAGGGGTTGCAAATCCCTATGGGAAGTGGCGAGGAGAGTTGCGCTCCTCCCACCGGGTTCCCAAAGGGTTGCTAGGGTAGGAATTCATATCCTTCCTCCTACACATAAGGGTGTGTAGAGTGCTCCTATGGGAAGTAGAGAGGAGTTGCGCTCCTCCCACTGGGAGTGCAAAGAGTAGCCCAACAGGGTCACACGATTCTAATAATTGCATGCATTGTCAGGCACGCGCTTTGGGTGCCCAAAAAACACTTCAAGGAGGAGCATAGATCCTCCCTACTTCCCATAGGGGTTCATTACACAACCCTATGGGAAGTGGGGAGGATTTGTGCTCCTCTGATAGTGTTACCTTAAGGAACCCAAAGCACGCCCCAACGATGCAACACAATTCTCATAATTGCGTGCCCTGTTGGGTGCGCGCTTTGGGAGCCTGAGGGAGGAGAAAAACTCCTCCTCACTACCCATATGGGTGCACAATGCTCCCATATGGAAAATGGGGAGGATTTGTTCTCCTCTTGTCATCACCATTTGGGTGCCCAAAGCATACCCCAATAGGGCAATGCAATTCTGAGAATCGTGCTTCCTGTTGGGCATGCACTTTGGGATCCTAAAGGGCTCCTAGTGGGAGTAGCAAAACTCCTCCTTGCTTTCCATAGCGATGCACAGCATACCCCTATGGAAAGTGGGGAGGAGTTGTGGTCCTCCCACCATGTGCCCTTTGGGTTCCCAAAGCGTGCACCCAATAGGCCATGCGATTATGAGAATCAAGATTCCCTTTTGGGGCATGCATTGTGCACCCAAAGCATGACCCAACAGGGACGCATGATTCTAATAATAACGCGCCCTATTGGGCATGTGCTTTGGGCACCCAAAGGGTGCCCATGGGAGGAGTTCCCCTCTTCCCATAGGGGTGGATAGTACCATGTTCCCTTAGGGACAGGCCAACCCTAAAATAAAATAAAAAAATTGTAAATTGTGGGATCCTGCCCAAGGTAAAGCCCCCCAAAAAAATTACATTAAATTTAAACACAGTGCATCCAATGAGCATGCAAAGCCGAAAAGAAGAAAAAAAGGATCAAATTTAACCCTTGTGCGTCCAAAGGGCATGCTAGTCTAAAATAAATAAATAAATTACATTGCACAAAAATGTAAATTAAACAAACCTTGAAAATCACCATGGTGGTCTTTAAAATCCTTGTGGATTGTTGCAATGTTTGTAATCATTGTTTTAAAAGAGGTGTCTGTAGAAACCAAATCACATTTATGTTGCATAGATTAACTTTAATTAACTGCAACATGAATGTGGGATTAAAAAAGAATGATAAAATAAAAAAAACTAACAAGATGAAAAGAAATAGACAAATTTATTAGAAGAAACTAACCTGCAAAGCACTATTAAATTTCTCCAAAGTAAAATATGAATACAAAGAAAATGTGAATAGTAATTTGCTAATGAATTATTACTAAATTTAAATAGGATGGAAGTAAATGAAAGTTTACTTGTGTTATGAGTGGGATAAAAAAATTAATGTAGATAGAAAATATATTGATACAAAATTTATAGAGCATAGTTTACATGTGATTTAATTAATATTGTTACAAATTTTTTATATGAAATATGATATTAACTTCATTAATTGTATTAATGTGTTACAAATGTGCAATTGTTTTTTGTAGCAAAATTTTGGAGGGAAATTTTTTGGGTGGAAATTTTGGAGGGAAAAATTAGTTGTTTTCACTATATGATTGTTGGAGGTTGATAGTTGCACCATTATACTTATTTTGTGAGGAGAGTGGGAGATGCACAATTATAGATTTTAGTAAAAAATCATGGACTCATCTGAAATTATCTCAATTTTTGGAAATGGTGGAAATTTTACTTTGAGTGAGGATTTGAGAGGAAGCGATGATGATTTTCCTCCTAGAGAGGATTTTGAAGGCAGTAATGATGATGATGAATTCCATCCTCCAAGTGGATATTTTGAAGGCATTGAGAAATATGATGAAAATTTTCCTCCAAGAAAGGATTTTCAAGGAACTAATGATGATTTTATTCCTAGCCAATATTTCCCTCCAAGCGAGTATTTTCAAGGAACCAATGATGATTTTCCTCCAAGCAAAGATTTTCAAGGAACCAAGGATGATTTTTCCCCTGGCCAAGATTTCTCTCCAAGCAAGGATTTTCAAGGCACCAAATTTGAATTCAATTCAATTGAAGACTTTGATGGGACCCACAATGATTTTGGTGAGGATGAGGGCACCAATAATGGTGTATCTGATTTTCTTCCAAGCAAGGATTTTATTGGCATTGCTAATGATTTTTCTCTAAGTGAGGATTTCCATGGGATTGATAATGTTTCTCCTAGAAGCAAGGATTTTGATGGAACCAATGATGATTTTCCTACAAGCAATAATTTTAATACGATAAAAGATCATTTTAATGAGGATAAAGGAAACAACAATGGACCTGAAGATGATTTTCCTCCAAGCAAGGATTTTGATGGCATCGATGATGATTTTCCTCCAAGTGGGGATTTTAATGGGACGGATGATTATTTTAGAGAGGATGAAGGCACCAATAATGGTGAACATGATTTTCCTCTAATTGATGATTTTGATGGCACAGATGATGATTTTCCTCCTAGCGAGGATTTTGATGGGACAGATGATAATTTTGGTGGGGATGAAGGCAACAATAATGGTGAAGATAGTTTTCCTCCAAGCGATGACTTTGAGGGAACCAATGATTATTTTCCTCAAAGCGACGATTTTAATGGGACATATGATGCTTTTGGTGATGATGAAGGAAATAATAATGGTGAAGAGTATTTTCCTCCAAGCAATGAATTTGATTCCATCGATGATGATTTTCCTCCAAGAGAGGATTTTAAAGAGAAAGATGATGATTTTGGTGAGGAGGAACCTTCCAGTGATGAAGATACCAATATTGTTGATGATGTTGATTTAATCTCAAGTGATAAACATGATACTGATGAGGATAATCAATATCCTACTAAATTTTGTGATGATAATGTCAATGAGAGAGATGGCATTCCTCATAGTGATGAGGAAAATCATTCATACGAGGATGATAAATGGTACATGAAACACAAAGACAAATTTTACCAATGAGCAAGATTAAATGTAGGACTAGACCATAGTATATCAATCCAAAGGTTTCTATTTTTTTATTTTTTTAGTAAGTAGGGACCTTTTCTATTACTTTTTAAACCAAACACAACAGGATTTTAGCACAAAATATGATGACAGAATCTGACGACATTCGACGTAAAGTACATTTTTTATCAGATTGCAATGATGAAAAGTATTATGTGTTCTGATTTTTTTGTCATCTTGCAAAGTCATCGAATTTTTTACTTTCCTCCTTGTATGTTTTGCAACAAACAGTTATGTCTATTAAGCGACGTCACGTCATCAAATTTGAGACGACTTTGTAAGGGATGGTCGTCAGTTTTTCGACGATTAGGGAAGGTGTGATCGTCGAACTTTTGACGAGCCCATGATAATTGTTTCAAATTGGAAAAAGGCATACTAACAGTGGTAACTAGGTTCAGTTCGTCGAATATCCGATGACTGTGGAATTATAAATATAACATCATTAAACATTCTTACATGTTTGCTATAGAAGCGATGAATGGTTTGTAGAAATTATTTATTCCTCGATGAACAGTTTACGTAAATTGTTTATTCCTTGATGGACGGTTTGAGGAATTATTTTATTCTTCGATGGCCGGTTTGGGGAATTTTTTTTTCTTTGACAGACATTTTGCGAGAATTTTTTTATTCTTCGAAAAACCACCGTTTGAGAAAATTGTGATGCATTGAACTTGATTTTTTAATATTGTCGATAGTATTCATTCACAGAGTTTTTGACAAAATGTCAAATAGAAATAATCCTGATCCAAACGAAGAATATCGACAATTGCTTGCTAGACTATGGGATGCAGCGAAATGAAGGGGTGATGGGAAATTTTATTGTCCATGTATTCAATACAGGGGATTTAAGAGGAGAATAATATTGATCGTAATAGCTACAAAACATTGTAGGGAACATGGACACGCTATGGGGGGGAATGATTATCGTCCATTTGTAGGTTTAGCATTATAATTTTTATTTTATTTTTTTCTTTGCTAAATGTATGTATTATTTTATTATTTCCTATATTAACTATTAACCATTGATGTATTCATGTATTTATAAAATAAAGACATCCTACGGCATATATTCTAGAGGAAGTGCTTTCAGAACAAGTACCGGAGGATCATGGAGGATCTATGTTTAATGGAGAACAATTGATTGATCACATTGGAGAAGATGATCATACTGATAACGTAGTTGAATATGATGGTACAAATACATTGATCCATGATTCATTTAATGTTAGAATTCATGACGAATATGAAAATGATAATGAAAATATTGATGACTTTGATGATGTTCACGATATACCTCTTCTCGATAAGGAATATGAACCCTTGTATGAAGGCTCCAAAACAAATCTTATCTATGCTATATTGTTGATAATGAAATTGAAGGTTATGAATGGTCTTTCAAACATATCAATCACACAAATGCTAAGGTATGTAAAATAATCCATCACATATATACGATCGTGATAAAGTTTGTCTTTATTCCTCTAATAATTGTATTGTTGATTCATAATTCAAATTAATATGGATGAAGTGTGTTTTGTTAATATTATTTATATATTATATTAATTCTATTTTTATTTTTATTTGATGTAGCTTGATAGCTGAATTTTTGTTACCACCATCAAATATTTTACCTTGCACATATCCATATTTATCTTCCATCATGAAAGAGATTGGAATGCATTATGAAGCAATTCATGCATGCCCCGATGACCATATTATATATTATAATGAACATAAATTTGCAACAGAATGTTTGGAATTTCATATAAGTAGATATCAGACAGATCAAGTAACAAAAAAAGGTGCCTCACAAGGTTCTTTGTTATATTCCCATCATTCCACATTTGCAACGACTGCTCAAGTGCAATAACATAGCGCAATTTATGGATCACCATGCTAAGATCAGAAGTCAAGATGATGTTATTCGAATTCCTGTAGATAGTTCTACATTTAGAGATATGGAGGAAAAGTGGACTGAATTTAAAGAAGAACCCCATAATATTATGATTTCTTTGGGAGTAGATTGCGTTAATCCATTTGCACAAATGGAATCCATTTACATGGTGTGTCCTATTTTTGTTATCATCAATAACATTCCTCCCTTGTTGTCAATAAAGAGAGAGCACATAATGTTGTCAATGATTATTCTAGGTATTTTGTGTCTACAACTGTTTTAATTCTAATGTAGTTATGGCATCTCATTTGTCATATTATGTTTCCTAATGTCATAATATTAATATATATATATATATATATTATTTTACTCTTGTGCATGATTTATATATCTTAATGGTTCTCATAATTATATCTTTTATATGTACTTCAAATCAATCAAGTAAGTACCAAGTCAAACATATGAATGTATAGATCGAACATATTATAGATGAGCTACTGAAGTTATGGAATGGATTCACTATGTATGACGTATCTAGACCAATATGACAAAGTAAATTTCAATTCCATGAAATGGTTGTACGGACAATACACGATGCCCTAGGGTTAACCCAATTTTGTGGTTTGTATTTTTAAGTTCCACTTTAATTGCATTTAATTATATGAATTAGTTAATATATTTTATATATAATTATAATTGACTTAGATATTCCATATCTATATATTGTAGGTCTTTAGACAAAGGGTAAATTTGCATGTCTAGTTTGTGGTCCTAAGATCAAATCTCGTCGCTCAAAAAACTTAAGAAAGGAGGTGTTTGATGAGTATAGGAATTTTATCTCTAAGAATCACACGTATAGAACAACCGAAAAAAATATTTTCAATGGGAAGCAAGAGACTACATTAAAACCATAGAGAATGACACCTCACCTTAGGAAGATGCAATACATTAGAAATCATCAAGCTGGTACATATGGATCATCGTATATGAATTGTTATGTATTTTAATTTTTATTGTGAGTTGTTTACTGTAGTGGCCATAATTGATTTATGTAATTTAGTTAATATATAATATTCATGATGTCCTTCGTGATCATCAAGGCATTAATGGACTTCCACGAGGAATGAAAATTTATCCTATACAATTTAGCAGGTTTCCCTACTATGAGCACCTACAAATTGCTCATCCGTTTGATACAATGCATATTGGAAAGAATGTGATTGAAACATTATGGAGACTATTGGATCTAGGGAGCAAGAAAGATAAAATTGTGAAAGTTTGAAAAGACATTCAAGAAGGAAACCATGCAATGAAAGACATCATTCAATTTCATAGCAACGGAGACCAAATTATTATAAACTCAATTCCACGGATGTTTATGGAGCAGCAAAGCAATGTTGCTAAAAAGGTAATGTGAAAAATTAAATTTCCTAATGGATTTTGTATGAACTTAAAGAATATCATAAAAAAGGTGATTTTACGGGGGTCAAAACACATTATTGGCATGTCTTAACCAAGGTAATTATTATTGTTATGTCCATATATTTTTTTCATTTTATTGCATAAATTTGTTTTCTTCTTTGTATACTCTTAGTTTAAAAAATGACGTGATTTGTATATTGATACAATGTTTTCTACGTCTCTCTCTCCTGGACAACTTCAATGGTAATGTCAAACAAGTTATATATAATCTTGTGAAATACATGAGGTAACTATCGATTAGTTGCTTGTGCACTAATTCATGTTATGTAACTTAATGTTTTTTTTTCTAATTATCGTTATTGGTTTGTCACTTGTACATGGTTGACATCTAAACAAATCCATAAAGAATATATAAAGTATTAGAGGAGAGAAATTCCTTGTCTCGTGTGTGAAATGTAGAAGTATCTACCTTCGAAATTTTTCAATGCACAAGAACACTACCTCATACACCAAGTTGAGGATATTGAATTGTGTGGACCTATGCACTCAAGGTCCATGTGGATGGTTGAAAGGCACTTGACATTTATGAAGGGTTTGCTGAGACAACGAGCACGTGTTAAGGGTTCTATTATGGAAGGATATATGGTATACCAAAACATGTTGTATATTAGTGAATATCTTCCTAAGTTAGTGTCAAAGCTCAATTTACATTGCATTTGTGATCCAGACTCCAATAACTATTTTGAAGGGGAGTACCAGAAGGGGAGTACTTGAAGGGGAAAGGTAGATCAAGGAAGGTGGAAGGTAATTATTAGCTAGTGGATATTAATTATATCATACATATTCTAATTGTATATTCTATTTATTGCATCAATTAAGAGCATATACTTTGTTCAGAAAATTTATATATGTCTTGAATTTTAATGTTTATTGTCATCATGCAATTGGTAGAGAGGTGGATGCAATTCATTTATACATCGTCAACATCATCATCATCATCATAATCATCATCATCATCATCAACAACAACAAAATCATCATCAACATCATCATTGTCATCAACAGAATCATTGTCATCATCATCATCATCATCAACGTCATCATCATCAACGTCAGCATCATCATCATCATCGTCGTCGTCATCAAAAAAATCATCATCATCATCATCATCATCAACATCATCGTCATCGTCAACAACATCATCGTCATCATCATCATCATCAACATCATTATCAGTATCATAAACATCATCGTCATCATCAACAACATCATCATCGTCGTCATCATCATCATCGATAGCATCATCATTGTCATCATCATAATCATCATCAACATTAACATCATCAACATCATCATCGTCGTCATCATCATTGTCATCATCATCATCTCCGTCGTCATTGTCATCATCATCATCATCATCAACATCATCGTAAAAATCATCATCATCATCATCACCATCACCATCATCATCATCAACATCATCATCATCATCATTGTCATCATCAACATGATCATCATCGTCATCATCGTCATCATCATCGACAGCGTCATCATCATCATCATCGTCATCTTCATCATCATCATCAACATCAACATCATCAACATCATCATCAACATCATCCTCAACATCATTGTCATCATCATCATCGTCATCATCATCATTATCATCATTGTCATCATCCTCATCCTCATCATCGTCATCGTCATCGTCATCATCTTCATCATTTCATATGATATCAACATGGTCATCACCATCATCGTCATCTTCATCATTTCATATGATATCAACATGGTTGTCGCCATCTTCATCATCATCATCATCATCATGTATGTTAAAAATTTGGCCATCGTCATATCAACATGGTCATTGCCATATCCATGATCATCATTATCATCATCATCATTGTCGTCATCATCATCCTCAACATCATCATCATCATCATCAACATCATCGTCATCGTCATCATCATCATAAACATCATCATTAACATTAGCGTCATCATCAACATCATCATCATCGTCATCATCATCGATAGCGTCATCATCATCATCAACATTAACATCATCAACATCAAAATCAACATCATCAACATCATTGTCAACATCATCGTCAACATCATCATCATCATCATCGACAGCATCATCATCATCATCATCATCATCAACATCAACATCAACATCATCAACATCAACATCAACATCATCAACATCATCGTCATCATCATCATCATCATCGTCATCGTCGTCGTCATCGTCATCATCATCATCAACATCAACATCATCAACATCATCATCAACATCATCAACATCATCAACATCAACATCAACATCATCGTCGTCGTCATCATCATCATCATCATCAACATCATCATCAACGTCATCGTCAACATCATTGTCATCGTCATCATCATCATCGTCGTCGTCATCATCATCATCATCATCATCATCTTCACTGGTTAGAAGCAATCAAATTCTTAGGGCATGTATTTTATGATGAGCATTGCAATGAATTTAGTCCTCCAAATGAATCCTAGTCTTTCAAACGATGCCCAAGTGTGGATTTCTCAACAAACAATAAGAAAGATAAACTTATGGCCTTGGAACTCGAGTGGTTGAAGAGTTTCATACTTTGAGTCAAGAATCAATTTTTACCCATAGTTATCAGAATTGGGCCGATCATCGAACTAGTCAAAGCCCAAAAATATGAATCAGATTGGAACCGGGAAAAAATCAAACCAAAAAATCTGTGCGACAAAAAAATATAAAATATTCAAATTAAAAAAAAAACATATATACATATATATCTGTGCATGAATCGAAACCACTATACACAATTATGCAAAGTTTGTCATGTATATGGCAAGTAAGGGTGCATATAACTAAAATAATGTCGACTGCAATCCATATCTAACAAAAAATACATAAACAAAGAGGCTCTAAATGGTATCTAGAGTCCAAAACACTTCACGCTACAACAAATAGCTGCATATCATCAATAGCACGCTGTGATCCCCTCCCTCCAGGCTCTAGCCATTTCCTTTATGTCAAAACTCAAAGTTGATCCTCCAAGGACATTAGTCAACACCCTACAATGTTGATGAAACTTCTTAATCCAAGCATTAAAACAAGGTATAAAAATCTCTTTGTGCTTACTATGTGATTTTTCTATAGTGAATACTACGTTTTTATTAAGGTCATGACAAAGGAGTTCAACAATTAACACCACCAACATCAAGGTACATAGAAGGTTTGATGTGCGTGAATAAATACAATCCCATACCCTCATACATGATAGAGTCCAACGAAAATGTTGCAATCTCAATATCTTGAACACTTTTCTCTGTTGAATTTTGAATGGGATCTAAAATTCTACTTTTTGCATATGAAGTCCAATGATATTGAAACCTCTATTAAACTTCTTGTAACAATTAATGGTAATGTGAAAAATTGAAGTAAAATGATAGAAAATGAAAGATAAGGAGAATGTCACTATTTTTGTTAGAATTTAATGTTTCTACTTAATAATATTAATGATTACTAGAGTTTAGGGCTTACCTTTTTCTATTTAATTTTAAAAATTTCATGTTCAAAACAATGTCATGTAGATAGGTACAAAACCGATTGGTTTTGTATGGAACTGATCCATTTGGGCACACAGAACCATCTGGTTCAGTACAAAACTTTCCATTTCTGGTCAGCAACACTGAAACAGAATGAAAAACACCCATAACCAATTGGGATGGATGGTTTTCCTGTTCTTGTCTGGTTCTAATATAGATGGTTGTACCTAGTTTTGCAAAAGTTAGCAAATTTCCTCTAATCCTCCAAATGAATAATTGTCTTGTCAAACCATGCCCAAGTGTGTATTTCCTAACAAACAATATGAAAGAGAAAAATTGGGTCTTCCAACTCAAGTGGTTGGAGAGTTACATTCATTGAGTAAAGAATCAAGTTGTACCTAATTCCTTTGTTCTCTAATTTCCATGTTCATTC
This sequence comes from Pseudotsuga menziesii, assembly GCA_001517045.1. Lineage (NCBI taxonomy): Eukaryota > Viridiplantae > Streptophyta > Pinopsida > Pinales > Pinaceae > Pseudotsuga > Pseudotsuga menziesii. The sequence continues at coordinate 146,241 of LPNX010399391.1, read as the reverse complement.
TTCTCATAGATTTAAAATGCAAGATGTTTCTTGTAAGAGTCTATAACAATAATCTAAATAATATTTTCTTGGTAGCTATGTTTAGGATCAAATTTGCTATAGTGATGATGCAATATTTTTTCCTTTGAATCCAAAATTTGTTATTGAAGTAACATGCTTAGGAGAGACATAAATATTAATTGAAAAGTATTGTAACCAAAGGAAGTTTGACATTCTTTATTAATTTTTTATTATTTGTCCTATTTGGGTATGGGAAACTGCATTGGTTGAATATAGAAGAAAGTATTGTGTGTCATTATGCAAAAGGAAGGATATCTTAATTGTGGTACTAAGTAACTAAAGTATAAATTCTTTTTGATCTATGTACATTTTCTATCATGATTACAATCTCAATTTTTGTTCCACTTTCTTAGACAATTCATTATTTTTTGGTCAATTTTCAGTATCAAATCATTAGTACAGAAGAGGCCATCTATATGCTTGTTGTACTCATTGATAAATCCTTTAGTCATGCCTTGATTTCATATTTGGACAGGCTATATGGTTTAGGAGAAGACAATGGTGGTTAGTTGGCTTTTGGTTGATATATATGTGATGTTACAGGATATTTTTTTACCATGACATTCATATGTTGTGATTTCATTCCACATTAATACTCTTATTCTAAATGGTGCCTATCAGCATTGTCACTAGGTGTGTGTTCCTGGATACATAACAATTGTGTGAAGGAGATTGTTAATTTGTTTATTTCTGGGATTTAATTTTACATTAATACTCATATTCTAATTGTGTTTTAACATTGTTAGTTGCTGCATGTTATGAAAAATATCACATATGTAACAATTCCAAGAAGGATATGGTCTATAAGGTAGTGCATTGATTGTAGGAAAAACATTGCCAATCTAGACATTGGCTTTGAGGTGGAAGTCACTAAGTTGATGTGATAATGGCCTACTTCACCCTAATACTAAATTTTTGCAGTTTGCACATCATGATTTTAGGACCATCTTTGTCCTGCGGATACTATCTATTTGATGTTATAGGCTATCTCGCAACAATAGCATATCTCTAATAGGATTTTGTTCCAAATTAATATCCCTCTCCTCTTATAATCTATGTGTTGAATTGATATAATTATGTTCGACATTAATTCCCTCTCCTCTTCTAAACTATGACTTGAATTGTTGTTGGGTGTGTCTTGTAGACAAAAGATGGCTTACAAGATGTCACCTGAACCAAAATCTTCCCATTTTAGAAGTTGGAATTGGGGCACATGTCCTTGGTTTGTTATGATAGCATCCTTCCTCACTTTGGTATTAACATTGGCAACTATTTGTGTCATGCCTTGTGGGACATCTTTGGCTTGTGATTGTTATCTATGTGATTGATCTGGATTTATGCAGGAATGCAACAGAATACACAAATAACCATATAAATAAATATGCAGTGGAAATAACACTTCCTTTCATTAATCAAACAATTGAAACTTGTTTACATACAGAATGGAAATAAACTAGCTAGAGTGCTGGTAGCTTATCTTTGAGAAGAGATGTGGTGGCTACATGCCTCTGAACTATGTGTCACAATGAGGCTCAAAGGCCTATATATTATTGAGAAACAATGGAAACCCTACACATCCAAAAACCTAACCCTAGGAGGTGAAACGCCAGAATGTGGGCCCAGTTGGGTAACTTGGTACATCAATTTCCTGGGGTCGTAACTTTGGCATACTACCTCCGTTTGACGTGCATGATACATCCTTAGAAAGATCTCTTCAAGGACTACATCCAAATGTGAAAAATTTCAAGATAAGAATGAACTCATATTTTCCCGACCATTTGATTCCGAAAAAACGTCGTTTAGGGCCTCAAAATGGCTCCAGAAATTTAGGATCTGAAGACCGCCAAAAATAGTAAATTGTGCTACAATTAAGGAAACTGGAAAACTGAAAGAAACAATGGTGGGGGTCCAAGTGGAGTAGGTGGGTGGCCACCAATATCCTCCTAGATCATTTCTCCCCCCTTAGGAAGCAATGGTCCCCATTGTGTTGAGTTCCTCCATGAGATGAGGAAACTTCTGCTGAACTTGGTCTCTGGTGAGCCACTTTCCCTAGTGAAGCAGTTGGCCTGCTTTGACAACTCGATAGAGCAGGATATTCTACTGGTGGGTGTTCTTGATCTATGTGTCCATAATTCGATCAGTTTTGGCTTGTTCCATGCAGTGGGGGTTTAACTCTATTGGTGTGAGTTGTTCTACCATGTCTGATGCGTCTAGTAGAGGTCGAAAGTAGGGCCGAAGGCAGTCCACATTGAACACTAGGTGCAGACCAAGGAATGGTGGAATACTGAGCTCGAAGGAATTTCCCTGATAGTCTTGGTGATGGTGTATGGCCCATATCGAAGCGGGAGAAGCTTGTGGTGGGGTCCAACGAGGTGCTCCTTTTGCAAATCTAGACACACTTTGTTGCCCACTTGGAAGTTGTGTTGCACCTGATGCTGATCATGCCGCTGCTTGTAATTAGAATTGGATATGTCAAATATGTCATGAACCTATTGGAGAATGTGCTGAATGCGCTCAATGAATTTATTCACATTATAAACTTCAGACTGGACATGAGATGAATCAGCATGAGTAGCTGCAAATGGCATGGCTACGTCAATGGGACATAGTGGCTGGAATCCCAAGCCCACCTGAAAGGGGATGTGGTCAGTGGAGCTGTGGAGGGCCTGGTTATAGCTATGTAAATAGGGGAGGCTCTCATCCCATGTGTGTGGATGCTTTGAGTTGTACATGTGCAAAATGTGTATGGTCATCTGGTTGACGACCTCTGTATCGCCATCAGTCTGGGGATGGAAAGCTATGGACTTTATGAGCTTGGTTTCTAGCATTGGCCATAGGCTAGACCAGAATGTACTAAGGAACCTACTGTCTCGATCTGAGATTATAGACTGTGGGATCCCAAAGTGTACCCACACTCGTTCAAAGAATATTTTAGCAATGAATTCTGCTGTGATATTCTTCTTGTAGGCCACCATTATGGCCATCTTTGAGAATATGTCGACAACCATTAACACATAATAATTTGCATGCTTAGTAAAAGGAAGGACCAACATGTAATCCATGGATATGGATTCCCAAGGTCAACTAGGAGTAGGAAATGGAGTATAGAGGCCTTAGTTCCTGATGGATGGTTTGGAAATGGCGCATGTAGTGCAGGATCGGATTTACTTCTCGATGTCCTGTCGAAGGTTTGGCCAATAGAAATACTTCTGTAGTACTGCTACTATTTTCTTGACCCTGAAATGCCCAATGACCCCATTGTAGTGTGCTTCCCAAATCATCTTGGCACTCTCACTTGAAGGAACACAAAGGTGTCCCATGTGACATAGTAGTGCATCCTAGAGGTGAAAATTTTGAACTTGGTTTCCGTTCAAGAGCATCTTGTATGTGTGGCTGAATTCTAGATCACTCTTGTAGAGAATCAGCCAATCAGAGGTCTCATGCCCATAAGAGTTGAGCACTGTGGTTATCGCCACAATCGGTGGTCAGATGAGGTAGTCTGCAACATTATTGGTGCTTCCCTTCTTGTACTTGATATTCAAATGAAACTATTGTAGATATGTGGACCACTTTTGATGGTGATCATTCTATAACTTCCCTTGTATCTGTATGAACTGCAGGGTTCGATGGTCTATGTGAATGATCATTTCCTTCCCCAAAATGTAATGCTTCCATTGTTGGCAAGCATGTACAATGGAATACAACTCTTTGTCATAAGTGGGATATTTGCGAGCTGTGTCAGATAGTGTCTCGCTGTGATATTCCATTGGATGCCCCTATTGAGTAAGGACTACCCCAATAGCATAGTTAGAGGTGTCTGTCTCGATCTCAATTGGTTGTTGCAATTCTGGTAATGTGAGTACTGGGGCACAGCGTAGGTGATGCTTCAATTCTGCAAACTCCTTCTATTGAGTTTTTTATCATAATTATTTTTCTTTTTCTCCTCCCTTGGTGACTTGACTCAATGGCCAAGTGATATGAGAGAATCCCAACATGAACCTGCAGTAGAAATTAGTAAGACCCAAAAAGCTATGAAGCTCTGTTAGAGTAGTTGGGGCTAGAAAATCCTGAATGACTTGGATCTTGGTTGGATCCACATGTACCCCATACTCATCAATAATGTATCCCATATATTGAACTTGGGTCATGCCAAAAGTGCACTTGTCCAAATTGGCACACAATTTGTGTTGCCGCAGTGTTTGGAGGGCCTGTCGGATGTGGTGGAGGGGCTCTTCCCAAGTCTGGTGAATGGCTACAAGATGTCATCCATCAATCTCATGAAGGTTGCAGGAGCATTCGTTAGCCCGAAAGGCATGACCAACAATTTGAAAAGGCCCTCCTTGGATTTGAAGGAAGTCTTCCACACATCGGTCGGTTCGATCGGTACTTGGTGATACCCAGAATTTAAGTCGATCTTGCTAAAATATTTTTCCCCTTTAAGCTGGTCCAGGAGGTCATCAATCTATGGGATTGGGTATGTATTCTAGACAATGATCTTGTTCAGTTCCCAATAGTCAATACAAAGTCTCCAAGTCCCATCCTTCTTTTGTACCAACACGATCAGGATCCCACATGGAAATGAGCTTGGTTGGATGTGACCCTTCTGGAGCAGCTCCTAAATTTGCCTCTTGATTTCATCATTCTCTATAACATAGTGTCGATAGATCAGTCCATTGGGTAGCGGCGCACCTGGGGTCACATCGATGGGGTGCTTGACCTGACAGTGTAGAGGAACCCTTGTGGGTGAGGTGAATATGTCCCAGTACTCCTCCAAAACCTTTTCCATTTGTTGTTGTCATGTGGATGGGCCTTGTATGGAGGTCATGGCCATAATATTATTCTTTCCATGAGGGAATATCATCAAGAAAACAAATTTCCTGGTTTTGGAAATGAGCTTACTGCATTGTTTTGTAGTAACCAAAGAGACAGCGGCAGGAGCTGGTACCTCTGGTATCCTATACAACTTATTTCCCAACATAATAATAACAATGCGAGGATGAGACTCATACACAGCAAGTCACCTCCATAAGTATGGTTGACCCAATAATACATCACAAACATCAATAATAGCAATATGACATAATACCTCATCGGTGAAGGGCTTGATGTTGTAGGGAAGGCGACATTGCTGGCTGACATGGAGATCCAGTCCTTGGTGAAGACACCCAATGGTGTATGATTGTGGGTGTGTTGTGGTCAATAATCCCAACTGCTTCATGAACTATACTAAAATGAGGTTCTTTTGGCTCCCACTATTGACAATGAACTGTAGTGGGGAACCCTTTACCCACATTTGGGAGTGGAAAAGATGCTCCTCCTCCTCTGAATCTTTTGGTTCTTCCTTTTGGATCTTTGTGGTGGAAACAGTGGCATTGGGATCTGTATTGATAATATTATTCCCTCTATCATTCCCCTTCTTGGGTTCTAATTCAGTGTCAGAGTATGGATCTGATTCAGAAGCCTTTATCTCAGCCACTAGTGACTACTTGTCCCGACACTCACTGGTGTTGTGAGTGAGGCTCTTATGGAACTCACACCACTTTCCTGCTTCCTTCTTTGACTTCACAATGCTGTTATTTGCTTGCAGATTTTGAAAGCTGTCTTGAGTCACCATGCCTTGGATGTGTCCTTGGTTCCATGATTTGGGGGCACCTTTCGCTTGCTTCTGATTTGCATATCCAAAGTCTCGCTTTTTCTGTTTGAATTTTTGCTCAATTTTGGCAGCATACTGATATGCCATACCAAGAGAGGAGATGTTGAGGAAATCCATTTCCTCCTAAATGTATCTGTGTAGACAACTGCGGTACTTCAGCACCAAATGTTTCTCTGAATCATTGATACCCAACTTGGTGCATAGGGTATGGAACATATTCGCCATGTCATGCACATCTTGATATCTTTCTTGCCGCAGCGTAGTCCATTGTATGTACTTGTCCTCATAGCTACCCACAGGATAATATTTTCCCTTTATGGTATCTCAGAATGAATTCCAAGCGCATACGACCGAGAGCAGAGAGGGTTCCTCTTTTCCTTTCTCTAACAGTAGCTTTTCCACCAGTCCTTGACATGGGGGGTGACTTTGAGTAGTGAAAATGTAATATTTTCCTCGTCAAAAAAGTCCTGAACTGAGAAAAATACTTCTAATATATTCAACCATATATATACGGTGTTTTCATCTATTTGACCATCAAATATGGGAATGTCAAAGTTTACTTGTACCTTAAAAGGGGTTACGCCTCCAGTGTGGCTACTAGATGTAGATGCATCGCCATTGGGAAGTCGTTGAAGGATCTGGGCGAAGTTATCCATCATCGCATTCCTTTGTTTTTCAAGGGCATCCTTGAGCAAAATTTTGATAGGATCTTCTATGCCCTCGTCTTTCTTTTCATCCCCCATGGGAGGCCGTCGGTATTTACGAGGCTGATCTTGCAAAGGTTCAACCAGATCGAGCCCTAACTCTTTATACCCCGCCCTCATTGGGGACATGCAAAGAAGGATCAAGAAAGAGCATACTGCTCTGATACCACTGATCCAGAATTATGCAGGAACACAAAAAAATACACAAATAACCATAGAAAGAAATATGCAGCAGAAATAACACTTCATTTCAGTAATCAAAGAACTGAAACTTGTTTACATACAAAATGGAAATAAACTAGCTAGAGTGTTGGTAGCTTATTAGAATTTAATGTTTCTACTTAATATTATTAATGATTATTAGAGTTTAGGGCTTACCTTTTTCTATTTAATTTTAAAAATTTCATGTTCAAAACAATGTCATGTAGATAGGTACAAAACCGGTTGGTTTTGTATGGAACCGATCCATTTGGGCACACAAGACCATCTGGTTTAGTACAAAGCTGGCCATTTTTGGTCAGCAACACTGAAAAAGAATGAAAAACACCCATAACCAATTGGGCTAGATGGTTTTCCTGTTCTTGTCTGTATCTGATAGAGATGCTTGTACCTAGTTTTGCAAAAGTTAGCAAATTTCCTCTAGTCCTCCAAATGAATAATTGTCTTGTCAAACCATGCCCAAGTGTGGATTTCCTCAACAAACAATATGAAAGAGAAAAACTGGGTCTTCCAACTCAATTGGTTGGAGAGTTACATTCGTTGAGTAAAGAATCAAGTTGTACCTAGGTCCTTTGTTCTCTAATTTCCATGTTCATTCTTCTCATAGATTTAAAATGCAAGATGTTTCTTGTAAGAGTCTATAACAATAATCTAAATAATATTTTCTTGGTAGGTATGTTTAGGATCAAATTTGCTATAGTGATGATGGAATATTTTTTCCTTTGAATACAAAATTTGTTATTGAAGTAACATGCTTAGGAGAAACATAAATATTAATTGAAAAGTATTGTAACCATAGGAAGTTTGACATTCTTTATTAATTTTTTATTATTTGTCCTATTTGGGTATGGGAAACTTCACTGGTTGAATACAGAAGCAAGTATTGTGTGTCATTATACAAAAGGAAGGATATCTTAATTGTCACACTAAGTAACTAAAGTATAAATTCTTTTTTATCTATGTACAGTTTCTATCATGATTACAATCTAAATTCCCAATCTCAATTTTTGTTCCACTTTCTTAGACATTTCATTATTTTTTGGTAAATTTTCATTATCAAATCATCAATACATAAGAGGCCATCTGTATGCTTGTTGTACCCATTGATAAATCCTTTCTTCATGCCTTGATTTGATATTTGGACAGGCTATATGGTTTAGGAGAAGACTATGGTGGTTAGTTGGCTTTCGGTTGATATATATGTGATGTTAAAGGCTATTTTGTTACCATGACATTCATATGGTGTGCTTTCATTCCACATTAATACTCTAGTTCTAAACGATGCCTATCAGCATTGTCACTAGGTGTGTGTTCCCGGATACATAACAATTGTGTGAAGGAGATTATTTATTTGTTTATTTCTGGGATTTAATTTTACATTAATACTCATATTCTAATTGTGTTTTAACATTGTTAGTCGCCGGGTGTTATCAACAATCTCACATATGTAACAATTGCAAGAAGGATATGGTCTATAAGGTAGTGCATTGATTGTAGGAAAAACATTGCCAATCTAGACATTGGCTTTGAGGTGGAAGTCACCAAGTTGATGTGATAATGGCTTACTTCACCCTGATACTAAATTTTTGGCAGTTTGCACATCATGATTTGAGGACCATCTTTGTCCTGTGGATACTATCTATTTGATGTTATAGGCTATCTTGCAACAATAGCATATCTCTAATAGGATTTTGTTCCAAATTAATATCCCTCTCCTCTTATAATCTATGTGTTTAATTGATATAATTATGTTCCACATTAATTCTCTCTCCTCTTCTAAACTACGAATTGAATTGTTGTTGGGTGTGTCTTATAGACAAAAGATGGCTTACAAGATATAACCTAAACCAAAATCTTACCATTTTAGAAGTTGGATTTGGGGCACATGTCCTTGGGTTGTTATGATAGCATCCTTCCTCACTTTGGTATTAACATTGGCAATGATTTGTGTCATGCCTTGTGGGACATCTTTGGCTTGTGATTGTTATCTATGTGATTCATCTAGATTTATGCAGGAATGCAACAGATTACACAAATAACCATAGAAAGAAATATGCAGTGGAAATAACACTTCATTTCATTAATCAAAGAACTGAAACTTGTTTACATACAGAATGGAAATAAACTAGCTAGAGCGCTGGTAGCTTACCTCTAAGAAGAGATGTGGCAGCTACATGCCTCTAAACTATGTGTTACAATGAGGCTCAAAGGCCTATATATTATTGAGAAATAATGGAAACCCTACACATCCAAAAACCTAACCCTAGGAGGTGAAATGCTAGAATGTGTGCCCCGTTGGTTAACTTGGTACATCAATTTCCTGGGATCGTAACTTTGGCATACTACCTCCGTTTGACACGCATGATACATCGTTAGAATTATTTCTTCAAGGAATACATCCATATGTGGAAAATATCTAGTCCAAAATGGACTCATATTTTCCCGACCATTCGATGCCGAAAAAACGTCGTTTAGGGCCTCAAAACGGCTCCGAAAGTTTAGGACCCGAAAACTGCCAAAAATAGTAAATTGTGCTAGAATTAAGGAAACTGGAAAACTGAAAGAAACAATGGTGGGGGTCCAAGTGGAATAGATGGGTGGCCACAAATATCCTCCTAGATCATTCCTTCCCCATTAGGAAGTAATGGTCCCCATTGCGTTGAGTTCCTCCATGAGATGAGGAAACTTCTGCTGAACTTGGTCTCTGGTGAGCCACCTTCCCTAGTGAAGGAGTTGTCCTGCTTTGACAACTTGATATAGCTAGATATTCTGCTAGTGGGTGTTCTTGATCTGTGTGTCCATAATTCGATTAGTTTTGGCTTGTTCCATGCATTCTGGGTTTAACTCTGTTGGTGTGAGTTGTTCTACCACGTTTGATGCATCCAGTAGAGGTGGAAAGTAGGGTCGAAGGCGGTCCACATTGCACACTGGGTGCAAACCAAGGAATGGTGGAATATTGAGCTCAACGGAATTTTCCCCAATAGCCTTGGGGATGGTGCATGGCCCATATTGGAGTGGGAGAAGCTTTTGGTGGAGTCCAGCGAGGGGCTCCTTCTACAAATGTAGACACGTTGTTGCCCACCTGGAAGTTGTGTTACACCCGATGTTGATCATGCCACTGCTTGTAATTAGCATTGGATATGTCCAATATGTCATGAACCTATTCGAAAATGTGCTGAATGCGCTCAATGAAATTGTTCTCCTTAGAAACTTCATACTGGACATGAGATGAATCAACATGAGTAGTTGCAAATGGCATGGCTAGGTCAATGGGACATAGTGGCTGGAATCCCAAGCCCACCTGAAAGGGGATGTGGTCGGTGGACCTGTGGAGGGCTTGGTTATAGCTATGTACATAGGGGAGGTGCTCATCCCATGTGGGTGGGTGATTTGAGTTGTACATGTGCAAAATGTGTACAATCATCTAGTTGACGACCTCTGTATCACCATCAGTCTGGGGATGGAAAGCTATGGACTTTATGAGCCTGGTTTCTAGCATTGGCCATAGGCTAGACCAGAATGTACTAAGGAAATAGCTGTCTTGATCTGAGATTATAGACTGTGGGATCCCAAAGTGTACCCACACTCATTCAAAGAAGAGTTTAGCAGTGGATTCTGCTATGATATTCTTCTTGTAGGCCACCATTATGGCCATCTTTGAGAATCTGTCGACGACCACAAACACACAATCATTTTCGTGCTTAGTAAAAGGAATGCCCAACATGTAATCCATGGATATGGATTCCCAAGGTTGACTAGGAGTAGGAAACGGAGTATAGAGGCCTTAGTTCCTGATGGATGGTTTGGCAATGGCGCATGTAGCGCAGGATCGGATGTACTTCTCGACGTCCTATCAAAGGTTCGGCCAATAGAAATACTTCTGCAGTACTGCCACTATTTTCTGGACCCTGAAATTCCCAACAACCCCACTGTAGTGCGCTTCCCAAATCATCTTGGCACGCTTGCTTGAAGGAACACAAAGGTGTCCCATGTGACATAGTAGTGCATCCTAGAGGTGAAAATTTGGAACTTGGTTTCCCTCCAAGAGCATCCTGTATGTGTGGCTGAATTCTGGATCGCTCTTGTAGAGAATCAGCCAATCAGTGGTCCCGTGCCCACAAGATTTGAGCACGGTGGTTATCACCACGATCGGTGGCCAGTTGAGGAAGTCTGCAACATTATTGGTGCTTCCCTTCTTGTACTTGATATTCAAATGAAACTGTTGTATATATGTGGACCACTTTTGATGGTGATCATTCTGTAACTTCCCTTATGTCTATATGAACTATAGGGGTCGATGGTTTGTGTGGATGATCGTTTCCTTCCTTAAAATGTAATGCTTCCATTGTCGGTAATCCTATACAATGGAATACATCTCTTTGTCATAAGTGGGATATTTGCAGACAGTGTCAGATAGTGTCTCACTGTGATATGCCATTGGATGCCCTTGTTGAGTAAGGACTACCCCAATAGCATAGTCAGAGGTGTCTATCTCGATATCAATTGGTTGTTGCAATTCTTGTAATGTGAGTACTGGGGCACAGCAAAGGGGATGTTTCAATTCTGCAAACGCCTTCTGTTGAGTTTCTGACCAGAAGAATTTTTCTTTTTCTCCTCAATTGGTGACTTGACTCAAGCACCAAGTGATATGAGATAATCCCAACATGAACCTGCAGTAGAAATTAGTAAGACCCAGAAGGCTGTGAAGCTCTGTTAGAGTAGTTGGGGATGGCCAATCCTGAATGACTTGGATCTTGGTTGGATCCACATGTACCCCATACTCATCAATAATCTATCCCAGATACTGAACCTGGGTCATGCCAAAAGTACACTTGTATGAATTGGCACACAACTTGTGTTGCTGCAGTGTTTAGAGGGCCTGTCGGATGTGGTGGAGGTGCTCTTCCCAAGTTTGGCTGAATATCAGGATGTCATCCAAGTACAATACTACAAATGAGTTGGTGAATGGCTGCAAGATGTCATCCATCAATCTCATGAAGGTTGCAGGAGCATTCGTCAACCCAAAAGGCATGACCAACCATTCGAAAAGGCCCTCCTTGGATTTGAAGGAAGTCTTCCACACATCGGTCAGTTCGATCGGTACCTGGTGATACCCAGAATTTAAGTCAATATTGCTAAAATATTTTTCCCCTTTAAGCTGGTCCAAGAGGTCATCAATCCATGGGATCAGGTATGTATTTTGGACAGTGATCTTATTCAGCACCTGATAGTCAATTCAGAGTCTCAAAGTCCCATCCTTCTTCTATACCAACATGATCGGGATCCCACAGGGCGATGAGCTTGGCCAGATGTGACCCTTTTGGAGCAGCTCCTGAATTTTCCTCTTGATTTCATCATTCTCCATAACATATCATCGATAGATTGGTCCATTGGGTAGTGGTGCACCTGGGATCATATCGATGGGGTGCTTGACCTAACAGTGTAGAGGAACCCCTACAGGTGAGGTGAATATGTCCCGGTACTCCTCCACAACCTTTTCCATTTGTTTTTTTCATGCAGATGGACCTTGTCTAGAGGCCATGGCCAGGATCTTATTCTTTCCCTAACGGTGGATCATCAAGAAAACAAATTTCTTGGTTTTGGAAATGAGCTTACTGCATTGTTTCGTAGTAACCAAAGAGACAGCGGCAGGAGGTGGTACCTCTGGTATCCTACACAAATTATTTCCCAACGTAATAATAACAATGCAAGGCTGAGACTCATACACAACATGTCGCTTCCATAAGTATGGTTGGCCCAATAATACATCAAAAAAATCAATAAGAGCAATATCACATAATACCTCATCGGTGAAGGGCTTGATGTTGTAGGGAAGGCGGCACTGCTGGCTGACGCAGAGATCCCGTCCTTAGTGAAGCCACCCGATGGTGTATGGTTATGAGTGTGCTGTTGTTGGTAGGCCCAACCACTTCATGGCCTTTACTGAAATGAGGTTCTTTTGGCTCCCACTATCGACAATGAACTGTAGCGGGGAACCCTTTACCCACATCTGGGAGTGGAAAAGATGCTCCTCCTTCTCTCAATCTTCTGGTTCTTCCTTTTGGATCTTTGTGGTGTTAACAGTGGCATTGGTCTCTGCATAGATAATATTCTTCCCTCTATCATTCCCTTTCTTGGGTTCTGATTCAGTGTTAGAGTATGGATCTGATTCAGAAGCCTTTATCTCGGCCACTAGTGACTACTTGGCCTGACACTCACTAGTGTTGTGAGTGGGGCTCTTATGGAACTCACACCACTTTCATGCTTCCTTCTTCGGCTTCACAGTGTTGTTATTTTCTTGCAGCTTTGGAAATCTATCTTGAGTCGCCATGCCTTGGTTGTTTCCTTGGTTCTACGATTTTGGGGCACCTTTCGCTTGATTCTAATTCGTAGATCCAAAGTCTCACTTTTTATGTTTGAATTTTTGCTCAATTTTGGCAGCATACCGGTATGCCGTACCAAGCGAGGAGATGTCGAGGAACTCCATTTCCTCCTAAATGTATCTGTGTAGACAACTATGGTACTTCAGCACCAAATGTTTCTTTGAATCTTTGATACCCAACTTGGTGCATAGGGTATGGAACAGATTCGTCATCTCATGCACATCTTGATATCTTTGATGTCGTAGCGTAGTTCATTGTATGTACTTGTTCTCATAGCTACCCATGGGATAATTATGTCCCTTTATGGCATATCAAAATGAATTCCAAGTGGGTATGGCCGAGAACAGAGAGGGTTCCTCCTCGTCCTTTCTCTAACAGTAGGTTTTCCACCAGTCCTTGACAAGGGGGGCAACATTGAGTAGTGAAAAAGTAATATTTTCCCAGTCAAAAAAGTCCTAAACTGAGAAATATCCTTCTAATATATTCAACCATATATCTATGATGTTTTCATACAGTCAACCATCAATTATGGGAATGTCAAAGTTTACTTGTACCTTAAAAGGGGTTGCGCCTCTAGAGTGGCTTCTAGATGTAGATGCGTCGCCAGTGGGAAGTCGTTGAAGGATCTGGGCGAAGTTATCCATCATCACATTCCTTTGTTTTTCGAGGGCATCCTTGAGCAACATTTTGATAGGATCTTCTATGCCCTTGTATTTTTTTTCGTCCCCCATGGGAGGCCATCGGTATTTGCGAGGCTGATCTTGTAAAGGTTCAACCAGATCGAGCCCTAACTCTTTATACCCGGCCCTCGTTGGGGACATGCAAAGAAGGATTAAGAAAGAGAAGACTGCTTTGATACCACTGATCTGAATTTATGTAGGAACACAATAGAATACATAGATAACCATAGAAAGAAATATGCAGCAGAATTAACACTTCATTTCATTAATCAAAGAACTGAAACTTGTTTACATATAGAATGGAAATAAACTAGCTAGAGTGTTGGTAGCTTATCTATGAGAAGAGATGTGGCAGCCACATGCCTATGAACTATGTGTTACAATGAGGCTCGAAGGCCTATATATTATTGAGAAACAATAGAAACCCTACACGTCCAAAAACCTAACCCTACGAGGTGAAATGCCAGAATGTGGGCCTCGTTGGGTAACTTGGTACATTAATTTCCCGGGGTCGTAACTTTGGCATACTACCTCCATTTGACGTGCATGATACATCATTAGAAATATCTATTTAAGGAATACATCCATAAATGGCATATATTGAGTCTAGAACGACTTTGAAAAAATGTCATATAGGGCCTCAAAACGGCTACAAAATTTTAGGACCCGAAAAATCCCAAAAATAGTAATTTGTGCTACAATTAAGGAAACTAGAAAACTAAAAGAAACAATTGTGGGGGTTCAAGTGGAATAGGTGGGTGGCCACCAATATCCTCCTGGATCATCCCCCCCCCCACCCCCCTTAGGAAGTAATGGTCCCCATTGCGTTGAGTTCCTCCATGAGATGAGGAAACTTCTACTAAACTTGGTCTCTGGTGAGCCACATTCCCTGGTGAAGGAGTTGGCCTGCTTTGACAACTAGATATAGCTGGATCTTCTACCAGTGGGTGTTCTTGATCTATGTGTCCATAATCCGATCAGTTATGGCTTGTTCCATGTAGTTGTGGTTTAAATCTATTGGTGTGAGTTGTTCTTCCATGTCTGATGCGTCTAGTAGAGGTGGAAAGTAGGGCTGAAGGCGGTCCACATTGAACACTGGGTGTAGACCAAGGAATGGTGGAATATTGAGCTTGAAGGAATTTTATTCGATAGCCTTGGTGATGGTGTATGGCCCATATCAGAGCAGCCGAAGCTTGTGGTGGGGTCCAGTGAGGCACTCCTTCTACAAATGTAGCCACACTTTGTCTCCCACCTGGAAGTTCTGTTGTACCCGATGCTGATCATGCCACTGCTTGTACTTAGCATTGGATATGTCCAATATGTCATGAACCTATTGAAAAATGTGCTGAATGCACTCAATGAAGCTGTTCGCCTTAGAAACTTCAGACTGGACATGAGATGAATCAGCATGAGTAGCTGCAAATGGCATGGCTACGTCAATGGGACATAGTGGCTGGAATCCCAAGCCCACCTGAAAGGGGCTGTGGTCAGTGGAGCTGTGGAGGGCCTGTTTATAGCTATTTTGTACATAGGGGAGGCTCTCATCCCATGTGTGTGGATGCTTTGAGTTGTACATGCACAAAATGTGTATGATCATCCGGTTGATGACCTCTGTCTGGATATCAGTATGGGGATGGAAAGCTATGGACTTTATGAGCTTGGTGTATAAAATTGACCATAGGCTAGACCAAATTTCTCTAAGAAACCTGCTGTCCCGATCTGAGATTATATACTATGGGATCCCAAAGTGTACCCATGCTCATTCAAAGAAGAGTTTAGCAGTGGATTCTGCTGTGATATTCTTCTTGCAGGCCACCATTATGGCCATCTTTGAGAATCTGTCAACGACTATGAACACACATTCATTGTCGTACTTAGTATAAGGAAGGACCGACATGTAATCCATGGAGATGGATTCCCAAGGTCGACTAGGAGTAGGAAACGTAGTATAGAGGCCTTGCTTCTTAAATGACGGTTTGGTAATGGCACAAGCAGTGCAGGATCAGATGTACTTCCTGACATCCTATTGAAGGTTCGGCCAATATAAATACTTCTGTAGCACTTCCACTATTGTCTCGACCCCAAAATACCCAGCAGCTCGACTGTGGTGCACTTCCCAAATCATCTTGGCACGCTCGCTTGAAGGAACACAAAGGTGTCCCATGTGACATAGTAGTGCATCCTGGAGGTAAAATTTTGGAACTTGGTTTCCCTCCAAGAGCATCCTGTATGTGTGGCTGAATTATGGATCGCTCTTGTAGAGAATCAAACAATCAAATTTCTCATCCCACAAGAGTTGAGGGCGGTGGTTATCGCCACGATCAGTGGTCTGTAGAGGCAGTCTACAACATTATTGGTGCTTCCCTTATTGTACTTGATATTCAAATGAAACTGTTGTAGATATGTGGACCACTTCTGATGGTGATCGTTCGTTAACTTCCCTTGAGTCTGTATGAACTAATGGGGTCGATGGTCTATGTGGATGATCGTTTCCTTCCCCAAAATGTAGTGCTTCCATTATTGGCAAGCCTGTATAATGGAATACATCTCTTTGTCATAAGTGGGATATTTGTGGACTGTGTTGGACATTGTCTCACTATGATATGCCACTGGATTCCCTTGTTGAGTAAGGACTGCCCCAATAGCATAGTCAGAGGTATCTATCTTTAGCTCAAATGGTTTTTGCAAGTCTGGTAATGTGATTACTAGGGCACAATAGAGGGGATGTTTCAATTCGGCAAATGCCTTCTGTTGAGTTTCTGACCAGAAGAATTTTTCGTTTTCTCCTTCCTTGGTGACTTTACTCAAGGGCCAAGTGATATGAGAGAATCCTAGCATGAACCTGTGGTAGAAATTAGCAAGACCCAGAAAGTTGCGAAGCTCTATTTGAGTAGATGGGGATGACCAATCCCGAATGACTTGGATATTGGTTGGATCCACATGTACCCCATACTGATCAATAATGTATCCCATATACTAAACCTGGGTCATGGAAAAAGAGCACTTGTCCAAATTGGCACATAACTTGTGTTTCCGCAGCATTTGGAGGACCTTTCGGATGTGGTGGAGGTGCTCTTCCCAAGTCTGGCTGAATATCAGGATGCCATCCAAGTACACTACTACAAATGAGTTGGTGAATGGACTCAAGATGTCTTCCATCAATATCATGAAGGTTGCAGGAGCATTCGTTAGCCTGAAAGGAAAGACCAACCATTCGAAAAGGACCTCCTTGTCTTTGAAGGCAGTCTTCCACACATCAGTCGGTTCGATTGGTACCTCGTGATACCCAGACTTTAAGTCGATCTTGCTAAAATATTTTACCCCTTTAAGCTGGTCCAGGAGTTCATCAATCCATGGGATTGGGTACCTAATCCTGACAATGGTCTTGTTCAGTGCCCGGTAGTCAATACAGAGTCTCCAAGTCCCATCCTTCTTCTGTACCAACATGATCGGGCTCCCATAGGGCAATGAGCTTGGCCGGATGTGACCCTTCTACAGCAGCTCCTAAATTTTCCTCTTGATTTCATCATTCTCCATAACAAAGCATTTATAGATCAATCCATTGGGTAGTGGTGCAATTGGGATCAGATCGATGGGGTGCTTGACCTGACAGTGCAGAGGAACCCCTGTGGGTGAGCTGAATATGTCTCGATACTCCTCCATGACCTTGTCCATTTGTTGTTGTCATACAGATGGGCCCTGTCTGGAGGTCATGGCTATGATATTCTTCTTTCCTTAAGGATGGATCATCAAGAAAAAAAATTTCCTGGTTTTGGAAATGAGCTTACTGCATTGTTTTGCAGTAACCAAAGAGATAGCGGCAGGAGGTGGTACCTCCGGTATCCTGTACAACTGATTTCCCAATGTAATAATAATAGTGTGAGGCTAAGACTCATACAAAACATGTCGCTTCCATAAGTATGGTTGACCCAATAATACATCAATAGGAGCAATATCACATAATACCTCATCGGTGAAGGTCTTGATGCTGTAGGGAAGGCAGCACTGCTCACTGACGCAAAGATCATGTCCTTGGTGAAGCCACCTGATGGTGTACGGCTACGAGTGTGATGTGTTTGGAAATCCCAACCACTTCACAACCTCTACTGAAATGAGGTTATTTTGGCTCCCACTTTCGACAATGAACTGTAGCGGGGAACCCTTTACCCACATCTAGGAGTGGAAAGTACGCTCCTCCTCCTCTGAATCTTCTGGTTCTTCCTTTTGTATCCTTGTGGTGGAAATGGTGGTGTTGGGCTCTGCATTGACAATATTCTTCCCTCTGTCATTCCCATTCTCTTGTTCTGATTTAGTGTCAGAGTATGCATCTGATTCAGAATCCTTTATCTCATCCACTAGTGACTACTTGGACTGACACTCACTGGTGTTGTGAGTGGGGCTCTTATGGAACTAGCACCACTTTCCCGCTTCCTTCTTCAGCTTCGTAGTTTTGTTATTTGATTGTAGCTTTGGAAAGTTTTCTTGAGTCACCATGCCTTGGCTATGTGCTTGGTTCTGTGGTTTGGGGGCACCTTTTGCTTGCTTCTGATTCACAGATCCAAAGTCTCACTTTTTCTAATTGAATTTTTGCTCAATTTTGGCAGCATACCGGTATGTCATACCAAGTGAGGATGTAACACCACATTTTTGACAGTGATGCATCAAATATACATGATATATATATATACATATTGTAAATAATCATGGTGTGGAGCTAAAGGAAAAATCCACACCATCGATTTGGTTATGTTTTGGTGATTGGAACTGTTACTGATGGTATATCGGGATATGCGGCATACATATTAAGTTGTGGCATCATTAACTATGCATTTTAATTAAATAACCCCAACTAGCTATGTTCACTGTAACCATATTGAAAAGGGCATGATATCCTAATGATAACGAGGGGGGGAATGTTAAACCTTGATTCCATGGGGGAAACCCAAGTGTCTCCACCCTATTTATTTTTCTCGCCTTCCCTTGTCTCACCCAAATACCACCTTAAATGTTCTATTATTAGTTGGGGCATTTATTTTCTAGCATAGGAGTGTTGCAGGACTGCCAGTCCTTTCCCACACGCACACTCCACTAGGCTGACCCTTATGCTGGCAGAAAGACCATGATTCCCACGATCCCATTCTCTCCATGACTGCACTCTCTCTAGCGTCAATGGTTCATTTTCCTCATGCGGGCTGAGATAAAAGGATTCATGATCCTTGTGTGGCGGTTCGGTTGGTTGGTTTCTTTCCTCTCACGGATTGCTGGTATGAGAATAGGTTCTTCCTCCGATATTTGTAGAGAATCACCTCCCTTTTTCATATTATCAGACGGTGAGATGTTTTCCTCTTGTTCATGCAGAGAGGCTATGTTTTATCACCTCCCTAGCTGACTATGTAAAGGTGTCGAGGCTTCCATATTTCCTTCCCATGATTGTTGTCTGTGATTTCTTCACCGAACATTGGATGTGGTCTTGTTCACTTTTTTTGGGCTGCATCTCTCTATGTGTTTTGGGCTGCTATAGGTGGCTGAGTAATCATTTTTGGCCACGATAGGGCCAAGAACAATTCAGGGATTTGTTTTCCCCTGTCCAAGCTGTGAAGTGCTTGTTTGCTGCATGCACGCAGTGGTTTTGTCCTCGGATTGCATTAGAGTGGTGAATGAGGGCCTGCTGTGCTTGATAAACCTGGTCTGTTTGGGAACCACACAGATAGAACTAGAGGGATGGATTTCTTCTCCACAACCCCTAAATAGCACTGGAAGGTAGATCAGGGTTTGAGGGACTGCGTTGCAGAGAAAGGACCGATTTCCTTATGTTGGGTGTGTGTGGGTGTCCTAGAAGTCAAGTTGGTTCTGGTGTAGGTGTCCTTAGCTATTCAATGAGCTCACCATCTTAGCATTTAGCCTTTCCCAGCTCCTGGATGGCCTGATAAACCCAACTTTGTTGGCTTGGCTGACCGATTGTTCGCCTGATAAACCCAGCTGTGTTGGCTTGGATGAACTTTGTATCCTTGTTGTGTTGTTATCCTTGGCTATGTGTAAGTCTGCTAGTTCCTTATTCCTTAGGGAATCATGCCTGGATTGGGGGTGGCAGCTTTGCTGAAAGATTAAGGAGCACGCTGGCCTATGGTTGGGTGGAACGTTGCAATGACATAACTAGTTGTGGGACTATTATCATAAGATAAGTATTCTTGAATAATACGTTTTGCAATCATATTTACTGCTAATGAATTATGATGTTGGACATGTTAAATGCTGAATTGTATATGAATGAATGTTGTTTTGCTTCCGCTATGTATATGAACTATTATGCATCATAGCATGTTTTATAGTTTTAAGTATCAGATTCAGCATTATATGTATGTATGTTCATGTTCATGGGGCTAGATACCTGTATGTTTGGTGTTTAGTATCATCCTCTTACCCGGTCGGAGGGTCAGGGACGTTATAGTGTGGTATCGGAGAAAAGGTTGCAGCATGGGCCTGAATGGATTGTGAAAATGCAGTGACAGAGCCCTGGTTGCAACATGGGCCTGAATGGGCCATGAAATATTAGTTAACAGAGGAAGGTTGCTTACTGCCCAGAAGAAACCAGGAGAAAATGGGTGAACAACAGGAAAATTCAAAAAATTTCTAAGTTCCAGAATTGTCGGCTCATCGAAAAACTTAGTGAGAAGTTCTTTCGATGCAGTGGATCACTTTGCTGGAATGTCACCCGACGGACGTTAATCGAAAGAAATTTACGGAAATATTTTGCATTTGTCAACCGTCGGCTCATCGGAGGACTAAGTGTGAAGGTCCTCTGACACCACCGAAGAGTTAGTCTGACAACCACCCGACGAAGGAAAGCCAACAGAAAATTTCACAAATTTCACTAAGGTTCGTTGGCTGTCAGCGGAGGATAGAGGATGTGGGAGCCGAAGTTTCAGTGGAGATCAGCCAAAGACCACTGAAACGTTGGCTCCACTTAGCTGAAAGAACCTCCAATGTTGACTGTCAGTGATTGGCGAAGAATAGGATATGGTTGAGCCGATGAAGTGGCAGAAAGAAGATTAAAGAAAAAAATTTGGAAAAATTTTCTAAGTCTCAGACTGTCGGCACATCAGAAGACTTATTGGGAAGCCTTTCCGATGCAGCGGACAGCTAGTTGTAAGGCCACCCGATACAGACTCGGTCGTTAGTGAAGCTTAGTCGATCGAATTGGTGACGATTAGTGGATGGAGTAGCTGCAATGTCGACAGAAGAGACAAGATGATAGTGGGTTGGACCACCAGCAGCGACGGCAGAGAGAAAATTTTTGGGAAATTTTTCTAAGTCATGAAATCATTGGTGATCGGTGAGGATGAGTTGATAACATCGTCAATGCTTAGATGATTCAGTTGTCGATGAAATACATCAAATAAAATTAGTTGATTGGGCATCCACCGTTGCGACTGGTTAGTGGACTATCCGTCTAACTGATAGAGTCCCCGACCACTGATGCCGCAGAGGATAGTTGTTCCGACAGCCGATGCGACGTGAAGGAAAAGCATAACAATTTCCAAAATTTTTCTAAGGCATGAGATCATTGAAGATTGAAGAAGTTTAGTTTTTTCGATCACCGATGACTAGAGGATGGGATCACCGATGAATAGAAGATGAAGCTACCGACGCTAGTGAAGTGGATCGATGATCATTAGTTGAAGGAAGAGCTGATGCAAGGACGAAGTTTTGAATATTTATCTAAGTGTTGAACCCATCGACGATCGGCGAATGATAGATGATTAGAGCGTCGATCGATGGAAGATAGTTGATCGAGCATTTTTCATTGCGGCTGTTTAGTAGACTATCCCTCCGATGGACAGTTGTTCCAACCACTGATCGGAAAATTATAGTTGAAGTATTCGTCGACACCATAGGAGAAGTTAGTGGTTTGTTCCACCGATGGGCATCGAAAAAGTTTAGCTGATTTCCCATCTGCCATTGCGGCAATATAAAGGAATATTCACTCGATGTATAATGCATCTGATCACCGATGCCATAACAGATAGTGTTTCTGATTTTTGATATGCCACCATCGAAAAACCTTAGTTGTTGAAGCCACTGACACCGTAGATCCGATCAGTGTTGAACCACCGAAACGCAGGGGTTAAGCCATCCAACGCCACAGCTGCTAGTCGCTCTGACCACTGACAAAGATGTGACCCAAGGAAACCTTATAAGGTTCATTGGCCACCGTTGTGAAAGCATAAAGGACTAACCGTCCAATGCACAGAGCACCCGACCGCTGATGCAGCGTATAAGTTGGTTTCCTTGCTGATGTGGTAAGGTTTAATGATCCTCATCACTGATAAAACTTATAGTATTAGACCACTACAGGCCTGATATAGTGGATTAAACTAGACAAATAGGCCACCGATGAGCTGTGGAGAAAGTTAGTGGATCTGGCCACCGAAACCTCGAAAGGAAATAGATGAACAACCCGCCAATATAGATCGAAAGCTTAGAAGTTTTGATTGCTGAAACACCGGAAATATAGTGGGGAAGAGACCCGATAGGGAGAAAGAAATTTTTGGTTTTTCAAAGTGGAGTTTTTATTAGCAAGTTCCAACTATTTTCAGTGGATTTCAGCAAACTATTAGTGGATTACAGGGCTGAACAAGAAAGAGAGAAAAAATTCGTGTTTTAGAAAAATTGTTATTTTATGAATTTCCAGAAGAAGAAGGTAAGTAGTTCTGATTTATATTAATGATATGCATCTAATAGTTTTCTACTAACATGTTTGTAGAGCAGTATTCCGGGAAGAACAATGTGGTAAAGAAAAATGTGGTTCAATCATGAGAACGCATGATGGGTATGATTCTCGAGATTCTTATGAGCACGCAGGAGATGCCATGGGAGAAAATGTCCGTAATGGAAATGATGACATAGAGTCTAATGGGAGGAGATTCCAAGTGGCCCTATCATATGTTGTAGCCACCATGAGAAGTTTGATTAAAGCCCAAGAGGAGCAGCATCAGTTGATTGCTGCCATGTTGTAGATTTTGACAGACTTGCAAAGAAAGATAGACTCTGGATGAGGTACAACAAGACCAGAAGGCAGTAAGAGAAGCACTAGGAGAAGGAGAAGGACTTCTAGTGGATCATCTGATTATGAAGAATCGAGTGGAGATACAAGTTCATCTTCTCATAAAAGGAAAAGAAGAAGACACCATAGGGATCTCTCTCTGGATAAATTTAAGAAAGTTAAACCTCCTACATTTGATGGTGAGGTAAAGACCGGACAAGAGGTTGAAGCTTGGCTTCTTGGGATAAAGAAGTACTTTCAAGTGTAGGATTATTCGGGAAATATGAAGGAAAGAGTTTCCATATTCAATCTAAATGGAAGAGCATCCATTTGGTGGGAACACTTCAAGAAAGTAAAGAGGATCAGTGAAAGGAGACTGAAGTGGAAATAGTTCAAGAAGTATTTCAGGTAGAAATACCTCTCTGATAGGTATTATGATGATAAGATTAAGGAGTTCCATGAGCTAAGGTTGGGATAGAAGACCATGGATGAATATGCAAATAAGTTCTTGGAATTGTTGAGGTATGTTCGGTACATCAGAGATGAAAAAGTGAAGGTCCAGTGGTTTCTGAGTGGATTGCCTCTCTCTTACAAAGATAGAATTGAGTTTTACGAACTGAGAACTCTTGAAGAAGTGATAAGGAAGGATAAGTATTGCTACGAGAAAAGCAAAGGTAAACCTGATTACCATAGGGCATGAAAGGACAAGAAGAATGAAAAGTTTGATCAAAGAAAGAAAGGTTTCAAACCATCTAGATTCAGGAATCAACAGAAGCAACCATCCCAAGCTGCAAGTAAATCCAGTTGGAGTGACAGGTGGAAAGCCTAAAGAGCCACAATAGAATAAAGGTCCACTCAAATGTTTGAAATGTGAAGGACCCCACTTGCGTAGATATTGTCCACTTGAGAATGAAAGTGCAAGGAAAGCTTATAACATTCAGGAAGTAGAAACAGTGGGTCAAGTAGCAAGTGCAGTCCCTAGAATTTATGCAGCATTGGAAGACCACCAAGAAGATCACAAGTCAACTATGGTTGAAGTTGCAGGTAAGATTGTTGAACAAACTATTTCTATTTTGATTGACCCTGGTTCTACTCACAGTTACATCACTCCTAGAGTAGTGGAGATTTGTGTTTTTAAGAAGGTAAAGCATAGAAAATCTTGGTTAGTTCAGCTATATTCCACTGGGACTAAGAGAAAGGTCAGTGAAGTGGTAGAGAAATGTCCATTGGTCATGGATGGAATGATCACTTGTGTAGATATGAATGATCTACCACTTGGTTCCTATGATGTTCTCATTGGAATGGACTGGTTAGAAGCTCACAGAGTAAAGCTTGACTGTTATAACAAGACTTTCAAATGTATAGATGAAGAAGGAAACCCAGTAGTTGTGAAAGGTATTACAAAGGTAATTTCAGTAAGGAAGGTTTCATCAATGCAGTTGAAGAAGTTCTATAGGAAGGGTTTCCAGTTGTATGCAGCTCATATTTTGGAGCCAACAGGAGATGAAACTCCTATGTTGGAGGACTATCAGGTGCTACAGGAATTCAGGGATGTGTTTCCTGATGAGATTCCAGGGCTTCCTCCAAAGAGGGACATTGATTTCACAATTGAACTTGTGCCGGGAACAACACCAGTGTCCAAGACACCCTATAGGATGAGTACACCAGAGATGCTAGAGTTGAAGATGCAACTGCAAGAGTTGTTGGAAAATAAGTATATCTGACCAAGTGTGTCTCCTTGGGGAGCACCGGTTCTGTTTGTAAAGAAGAAGGATGGTACACCTAGGTTACGTATTGATTACAGATAGTTGAACAAGGTTACTGTGAAGAATAAATATCCTTTGCCTAGGATTGATGAACTCTTTGATCAAATGCGAGGAGCAAAGCTATTTTCCAAGATTAACTTGAGTTCTGGTTACCATTAGGTGAGAATCAAGGATGAAAACATTCATAAGACAACCTTCAGGACAAGGTATGGGCATTATGAGTTTGTAGTGGTACCATTTGGTCTCACAAATGCACCAGCTACATTTATGTGACTTATGAACAGTGTCTTCAGCAAGTATTTGGACAAGTTTGTTCTTTTTTTCCTTGATGAAATTCGTGTTTATTCTAAGAATGAGAAAGAACATGAAGAGCATTTGAGATTGACATTGCAATTGCTCAAGGAGAATCAGTTGTATGCAAAATTGAGCAAACGTGACTTCTATAGAGATAGAATTCAGTATTTGGGTCACATTATCTCAGAAGAGGGTATATCTGTGGACCCTAAGAATATTGAATCCATTATGAATTGGCCTACTCCAAGAAATGTGACGGATGTAAGATCTTTTATGGGACTTGCAGGATACTACATGAGATTCATTGAGGGATTTTCCAATGTTGCACATGCCATCACTTCTTTGCAAAATAAGGGGATAAAGTTTGAATGGACTTTGAAGTGTGAAGAAAGATTCCAGTAGTTGAATAATATTCTCATGAGTGCACCATTGAATAATCTTCTCACCAGTGCACTAGTATTGAAAGTTGCATATCCAGAGAAAGATTTTGTGGTATGTACCGATGCATGCCGACAAGGGCTAGGAGGAGTCCTTATGTAGGACAACCACATGATATGTTATGAGTCAAGAAAGTTGAAGGAGCACGAGAAGAACTATGCCACTCATGATTTAGAGCTTGCAGCCATATACATGCTCTCAAGATGTGGAGACATTAGTTGATGGGTAGAATATTTGAGCTCAAGACAGATCATTGTGGTCCGAAGTATCTATTTTATCCGCCTACTCTGAATGCTAGGAAAGCGAGATGGCTGGAATTTTTGTGTTAGTTTGATTTTGAAATGAAGCACATAAAAGGGAAAGAGAATAAGCTAGCTGATGCACTCAGCAACAAGATGCAAGAAATGCATGTGGCATCTCTTAGTATTTTCCAAACAGATTTGAGGCAGCAGATTGCTAACCATACTGCTGGAAATGAATTGTATGAGCAGGTAAAAGACAAATTGAAAAATTCTTGAGAGAGGTATGAGGGATATAAATTGGAAGAAGATGGAATTCTTACTTATAAAAGCAGAATCTATATTCTGGATGTAGCAGATTTGAGGAGAGTGGTTATGAATGAAATCCATCAGGCTCTGTATTATGGTCACCCAGGATATCAGAAGACAATTGCTACAGCTAGAAAACAATACTTTTGGCTAGGAATGAAAAAGGACATGGCTGAATACATTTCAAGGTGCGTGAAATGTCAACATGTAAAGGTTGAGCATCAACATCCAGCAGGCATGTTGCAGCCTTTGCCAATTCCGGAATGGAAATGGGAAGTTATTTCCATGGATTTTATTACAGGATTGCCGATGAATTGGAGACAACATGATTCCATCATGGTTGTGGTAGACAAGTTGACAAAGGCAGCGCATTTTATACCGTTGAAGTCTATGCATAAGAATGATGACATTGCAAAGATCTTCAGGAAGGAGATTTTCAAATTGCATGGATTGCCGAAGGAAATAGTCTCTGAAAAAGATGTCAAGTTCACTTCCAATTTTTGGAAGGGTTTATTTGCAGATTTGGGTACAAAGCTAAACTTTAGCACTGCATACCATCCTCAGACAGATGGGCAGACATAGAGAGTTAACCAGGTGCTTGAAGATATGCTTCGCATGTACATGATGGACAAACCAACCAAGTGGGAAGATTACTTACACTTGGTAGAGTTTGGTTATAACAATAGACAGTAGGCATCGTTGGGGATGAGTACGTATGAAGCTTTGTATGGAAGAAGGTGTAGGACACCAGTGACTTGGGATAATCTAGTGAATAGGGTTGTGCTTGGACCAGAATTGCTCAAGTTAATGGAGCAAGAGGTTGTAAAGATTAGGGAGAATTTGAAAGCAGCACAGGACAGATAGAAAATCTATGCAGATAAGCATAGGATGAATAGAGAGTTCAATGTTGGGGATAATGTCTACCTCAGAGTGAGGTGAAAGAAAATTTCCTTGAATCTTGGAAGTTGTGCCAAGCTGTCACCTAGATATTGTGGGTCGTTTGAAGTGCTTGAAAGAATAGGGCATGTTGCATATAGACTTGCATTGCCTGCTAGTACTAGAGCTCATAACATTTTTCATGTTTCTTTGCTTAAGCCATATGTACATGATCCTAACCATGTGATAAATTAGGATGTGATTCAGGTGGAACCTGAGGGAGAGATTCAAATCGAGCCAATGCGCATCCTCAACAGGAAGGTCACAATGCTCTAGAACCGAGCCATAGGGAAGGTAAAGGTGTAATGGGAGCATTACGGACCTGAAGAGACTACGTGGGATCTAGAGGATGCCATGCAATTAGCACATCCATTTTTGTTCAATTCTACAAATATACATGATATATATATACATATTGAAATCAGTCCTTTCTCTACAACCCAGGACCCCAATTTTGACCTTGATGCATCAAATATACATGATATATATATATATATACATATTGTAAATAATCATGGTGTGCAGCTAAAGGAAAAACCCCACCATCGATTTGGTTATGTTTCAGTGATTGGAACTGTTACCGATGGTATATCAGGATATGCGGTATACATATTAAGTTGTGGAATCATGTAACTACGCATTTTAATTAAATAACCCCAACCAGCTATGTTCAGTGCAACCATATTGAAAAGGGCATGATCTCCTAAGGATAAGGAGGGGGGGAATGTTAAACCTTGAGCCCATGGGGGAAAAGCTAGGTGTTTCTACACTTTTTATTTTGGTCACCTTCCCTTGTCTCACAAAACTACCACCTTAAATGTTCTATTGTTAGTTGGGGTAGTTATTTGCTGGAAGAGGAGTGTGGCAGGATTGCCAGCCCTTTCCCACATGCACACTCCACTAGGATGACCTTTACACTGGCAGAAAGACCACTATTCCCATGATCCCATTCTCTCCACAATTGTACTCTCTCCAGTGCCGATGATTCATTTTCCTCACGCAGGATGAGATAAAAGGATTCACAATCCTTGTGTGGGGGTTCAGTTGGTTGGTCTCTTTCCTCTCACGGATTGCTAGTCTGAGAATAGGTTCTTCCTTAGATATGTGTAGAGAATCGACTCCCTTTTTCATATTATCAGACAGTGAGATGTTTTCCTCCTATTCACGCAAAGAGGCTGTGTTTTATCACCTCCATTGTCGACTGTGTAATGGTGCCGAGGCTTCGATATTGTCTTCCCACGATTGTTGTCTGTGATTTCTTCACTGAAAATTGGATGTGTTCTTGTTCACTTTTGTTGAGATGTGTCTCCCTATGCATTTTGGGCTGCTGTAGATGGCCGAGGAATCATTTTGGCCACAATAGGGCCAAGAATGATTCAGGGATTTTTCTTCCCCTGTCCAAGCTGTGAAGTGCTTGTTTGCTGCATGCACGCAATGGTTTTGTCCTCGGACTGCATTGGAGTGGTGAATGAGGGCCTGATGTGCTTGATAAACCTGGTGTGTTTGGGAACCACACAAACAGAACTAGAGAGCTGGCTTTCTTCTCCACAACCCCTGAATAGCAATGGAAGGGAGATCAGGGTATGAGGGACTGCGTTGTAGAGAAAGGACTGATTTCCTTGTGTTGGGTGTGTGTGGGTGTCCTAGAAGTCAGGTTGGTTCTGGTGTAGGTGTCCTTAGCTCTTCAATGAGATCACCAGCTTAGCATTTATCCTTTCCAAGCTCTTGGATGGCCTGATAACCCCAACTTTGTTAGCTTGGCTGACCAGTTGTTTGCCTGATAAACCGAACTGTGTTGGCTTGGTTGAACTGTGTATCCTTCTTGTGTTGTTATCCTTGGCTATGTGTAATTCTTCTAGTTCCTTATTCCTTGGGGAATCATTCCCGGCTCAGGGGTGGAAATGTTGCTGAAAGATTAAGGAGCACGCTAGCCTATGGTTGGGTGGAGCTTTTCAGCGATATAGCTGGTTGCAGGACAATTCTCATAAGATAAGTATTCTTGACTAATATGTTTTGCAATCATATTTACCGCTAATGAATTATGATGTTGGAAATGTTAAATGCTGAATTGTATACGAATGAATGTTGTTTTTATTCTACTATGTATATGAGCAATTATTCATCGTAGCATGTTTTATATTTTTAAGTATCTTCTTCAGCATTATATGTATGTATGTTCATGTTCATGTGGATAGATGCCCATATGTTTGGTGTTTAGTAGTGTCCTCTTTCCCGGTGGGAGGGTCGAGGACGTTACAGAGGAGATGTCGAGGAACTCCATTTCCTCCTGAATGTATTTGTGTAGACAATTGTAGTACTTCAGAACCAAATGTTTCTCTGAATCTTTGATACCCAACTTGGTGCACAGGGTATGCAACAGATTCGTCATCTCATGCACATCTTGATATCTTTGCTGCGTAGTCCATTGTATGTACTTGTACTCATAGCTCCCCATGGGATAATATTGTCCCTTTATGGAATCTTAGAATGAATTCCAAGTGGGTATGGTCGAGAACAGAGAGGGTTCCTCCTCATCCTTTCTCTCACAGAAGGTTTCCCACCAGTCCTTAACATGGGGGGCAGATTTGAGTAGTGAAAAATTAATCTTTTCCCGGTCAGAAAAGTCCTGAACCGAGAAATATCCTTCTAATAGATTCAACCATCTATCTATGGCATTTACATCCATTCGACCATAAAATATGGGAAATTCAAAGTTTACTTGTACCTTAAAAGGGATTGCACCTCCAAAGTGGCTACTAGATGCAGATGTGTCGCCAATGGGAAGTCATTGAAGGATCTGGGTGAAGTTATCCATCATCGTGTTCCTTTGTTTTTCAAGGGCCTCCTCAAGCAACATTTTGATAGGATATTTTTCTCCCTCATATTTGTTTTTTTCCCCCATGGGAGGTCATCAGTATTTGCAAGGATGATCTTGCAAAGGTTCAACTAGATCGATCCCTAACTCTTTATACCTCGCCTTCATTGGGGACATGCAAAGAAGGATAGAGAAAGAGCAGACTACTCTAATACCACTGATCCGGATTTATGCAGGAACAGAACAAAATACACAAATAACCATAGAAAGAAATATTCAGCGAAAATAACAATTCATTTCATTAATCAAAGACCTGAAACTTGTTTACATACAGAATGGAAATAAACTAGCTAGAGTGCTGGTAGCTTATCTATGAGAAGAGATGTGGCGGCCACATGCATCTGAACTATGTGTTACAATGAGGCTCAAAGTCCTATATATTATTTAGAAACCAATGGAAACCCTACACATTCAAAAACCTAACCCTAGGAGGTGAAAAGCTAGAATGTGGGCCTCGTTGGGTAACTTGGTACATCAATTTCCCGAGGTCGTAACTTTGGCATACTAGCTCCGTTTGATGCGCATGATACATCATTAGAAATATCTCTTCAAGGAATACATCCATAAATGGAAAATATTGATTCCGGAATGGACTCATATTTTCTTGACCATTTGATGCCGAAAAAATGTTGTTTAGGGCCTCAAAACGGCTCTAGAAGTTTAGGACCCGAAACTGCCAAAAATAGTAAATTATGATACAATTAAGGAAACTGGAAAACTGAAAGAAACAATGGTGGGGGTCCAAGTGGAATAGGTGGGTGGCCACCAATATCCTCCTATATCAGTGATGTTATAGGATATCTTGTTCATATGGCATTCTCCTTTGGTGGGATTTTGTTCTACATCAATAAGCTTCTAAATTGTGTGTGTGTTAGCATTTTTTGTTGGGGGTGTGTTGTGAATAATGGAAGCTATATAAAAATTGGGATATGGATATGGTTCATAAATAATTGCACACCAAAACGTTTGCAAATTTAGTTGTTGTCTTTGGTGTGTAAGACCATGGGTTGATGTGATAGCATTTCACCTTGGACTATTACTAATTCATATTGATGGTTTTGGTTTCATGCCTTGTGGGAAATGGTTGTTGTATTTTTCATGTCAAAATATATCTTACTGTAATGGCATTATCCTTATCTTGGAATTTTTTTCCACAAGGAAGTGGTGCCTCTTCGTATCCTAATGGTTGATATACTACAGGGTGATTATGATTGGCCTTCACCTTTCCTTCTTTACGCGTAAAAGATAAAAAACTTCTTGTCTATCAATACTTAGAGTACCCCTTTCACATGCTTACTTGAAATGGCCATGTATACCTGTGTTTGCATGCTTCTGTGTATCCATGCAAGCATAGTTGCATGGGTGCACATGAAAACATGTGCGGTGTGTGGGTTAAATTTCATATATGGGTACACACAGAAAATCACTATGATATACACATTCATGAAATTCTTGTGTAAGTACAGATTCCCAAAGTGCACAAGTACCACCTTCTTATTTAACATTCTCTACGTCTTCTCACATTATAGAGTGCCACCTTTTCAATCTAGTATTGTCTCACCTTTTCATGTAACCTTCTTTCAATACGTGAATATAGCACCTCTAAGTTGCTTAATTTGTTTAAGTCCTGAATCTTTTCAATATGGGTAAAGTAGTGTTTGTGAGCAGTCGTGGCGTTATTCGAAATCATAAGTTACATGAAAGGATGATAATTTACTTCTTGATGAAAATTCAATGGACTGTAGTCCATATTCTTGTAAAGAATATAAGAGTTGAGATTTGAGATAGATTATATGATTAAATAATTTAGAGAATGCACAAATTATTTTTTTTATCAATAAACAAATTCTCGTCGGATTTCTAAAAACCGGTGGCTAAGATCCGACGATCTTGTCATGGCTCCAACAACAAAATAGTTGTCTCTTCTGTCATATTTCCAACTAACCACGGAAAATATTTGACAAGCTTTCCATGGCTCCGAAAGAAAAATAGTTGTGTCTTCTGCTGGATTTCCGACTAACCATGGGAAAGCCCTGACGAGCTTTCCATGGCTCCAACAACAAATGATTTTTGAATTTCATCGGATTTCTGACACACAGTGGCTATGATCTGACAACATATTCAACGAAGAGAAGTGAGGTATTTGACCATCTATCTGACGAATAATCCGACAATATCCGACAAGTGTAAGTTGGATATTCAACAACATATCCGACAAAGAGCAGTCCAAATTTTGGCAGTAGGAAGTCAAAAATCCGACGACATATCCAACAAGTAGATTTTGAAAATACGACAATGAATCCAATGAGTGTAAGTCGGATATTCGACAACATATCCGACAAAGAAGAGTTGAAATTTCGACAATAGGAAGTCATAAATCTGATGACGGATTCGATAAGTAGAGGATGTAAATTTGACATTTCATGGATGAAACACTTCTCTATATTAGCTTGATCATATGTTGAATTGTCAATGGGTTTCAAACTAAATTCAAATATCCGACAAATTCCCACCGACGACCAAAAAATACATGGTTGTCGAATAACAGACACGTGTCTGTCGAAGTTCAGAAAATGAATCCATCGGATTTTGGGCTCAAACTTTGTTGTGAAAATTGAATACATACAAACTTTTGACTCTTGAAACATGGAGCTAGGGAATTCTCTTATAGACAAAAAATGAAATAAAACAAAATTGACCAAAAATAGTGTCTTAAGAGTGTGAGGGCCACCCATCCTCTGAACAATAGTAACCTCACTCTTCTAAAAGTTGAGAAAAGGAAAGCAGACATAAACAAGTAGAGGACCTAGTCAAAGGAGAACAATATAAGAGACTATGCCTTCCTAGAAGATTCTACCTCATCCTCATTGGTGTTGTTGGCCCCCTCGTCATTGTTGCCCTTCGATCGTCATTGAAACAGAGGCTCTGCCAGCTGCAACAATATTTTCATATGGACCAAGCCCTTCTCTACATCCTCTTTGAAAGTGGTGATAGTGATCCTAGCCATATCCAAAAATATCTCTCTGTCATTAATGGAATAAGAGAGGATGAATTTTAGCCTCCAATAATTGGACATGGTCACATCATGACCAAGCCTGAGCCTGAAATCTCCAAAAATATCATTCTCCATTGATGTGATGGACTTGCGAATGTGCTCTGTTGTTTCTTGGTTGAACAGAGCCTCCCAATCCACCTCCTTTCCTCCCTCCCTTTTTGTTTCAATGTTGGTCACCGAACCAATAAAATTGGTGGAGCAGCTTCACTTGTGAGAGTGCCCATGCTTCTTGGATTGACCTTGCTTGATTCTGTATGCCAACGATTTTTCCATAATGGCATGATAATTCTTGTCCCAAACAAGATTTAGAATGTTGAGTGTCATTCTCCCTCTCTTCTCATCACTCAAATAGTTTCTCATCCTCCATTGTAGTACCCATTAATGATTACACCAGGTACACAGTAGCATCGACTGGGGATAGCATAAGGTCCTCACCAGTACAGAACTCATGGGGATTGAGTTGCCAGCCGAATCCATGGAATAATGTGAGACATATTCAACATACTTCCCTCCTTCCTTCTTATTGCTCAACAATTGCTTGCACCTATCTTAATCATGTGTGAGAGTGCAAAAAGGGAAGGACCATTGTCCCTGCATGCTCCTTCCCACTGTATTTCCTTCCGTCGTCCAGCTATTGTCCACCTGCATCCGGGAGACCATGGTCCTGAGTAGATATTTGAATCCATTTTCCTATTTCTTCCTGTATGGGTTAGTCATTCTAGTGGAAGAATTGAAAGGTGGATTTCACCAGGACTCCCTTGTTTTCAGTGGATTTCCCCAATTTGTTTGTTTCCCTTTTAACATGGTAAAAGATGACCACTCTATATTTCACAAGGATGGCACATAGATCTCTAAGTTTAATCTCCAACCACCATTTATTGGATATCTTTCATTTGGCAGAGCCAGATTGCAATCTGCTATCCATGTTGATGATGAGGAGCGAGTCCCCTTATAGAATCAGTGGGAGTCAATTTTGATTAATTGCACAGTCGGGTCCAACTAACAATCCTTCCAACTAGGAAGCATTGTTGGTGCATATTCCTATAGATCTCCAGTACAATCCCTGTATTTTCCCTACTTTGTCTCATATAGCTCCACCGAATCCTGTTGGACCCAGACTACCTTTGGAGGATCCATCAAAGTTTAGTTTATAGGTACCTAGGCAGGGACATTCCCACTAAATGGGAGATCTTACACTAATCATATTCTTAATGGAATTCCCAATGTAATCCGGTATGGTTTTAATGTTCCAATCCTAAAGAATTTTCATTTCATTGATGTTATTGATAAGATCCTTCTCATTCCATATAGTTAACTTTGGCGTTTCAAGTATGTGATTTTTTAGAGTCTCCCAGACTTCCTCCTTCGTTCCTGGTCCGGTTATTGAAAAATCTATTATTCCTTTCAATCCATATTTCTCAAATGGTGAATCCTAGAAATAGTTCCCCGATTCTATTGAGCATCGGATTGTTATAAGGTTGGTGAGGCCATTGAGCTATAGAGATATCAAGACACCCCTTTCTTCTCACACTTTTTCTAAATATCCTTTCCCCTTCATTCCATATTTTATCTGTGAAGTTACATTCATCTAGAAGGTGGTTTATAGTCTCTCCATTCTTTTTTCAAAGACAACACCAATTTGGTCCTATGTATCCTCTGTTTTGACGATTGTCACCAATTAGAATGTGCCTATGAAGGAGAATCCATAGGAAAGTAGAAATATTAGGCCATAGGTTTTCTTTCCATTTATTTTTCCATCTATTGTCTTGATCGTCCCCGGTGGTGTTAGAGAGAGTAGAAGTTGCTTCTTTCAAGTTGAAGGTTCCATATTGCAAGAAGCCCCGTCTTAATTTTTCCTTTTCATGGATTATCCTTATTTGGCGAGTTTGGAGATCCTACCAATAAAAATGAAGGTATTCAGTGGGGATGATACTCTACCAACATTCCAAGCATTTCCATTTCCTGAAGTGATCCTCTGGATTGACGTCACTCCAAAATTCACTGACTTTGGAGATATTCTTGATTTGTAATTGTTCTTTTAGTATTGAAATATTGTGGTCATCATTGAGAAGGCTTAGTTGGTTCCACGAGTCTTGGAAGAAATATGTTTCATTACCATCCCTTATCTCCCAGAAGCTCAGAGTCTATATTATATTGTGATTGACATGAGATGAGTTCCAGATCTGTGAGCCTTTGACATTGTTGTTGAATCTGATAATATTTTTCTTAGTACATGTGGGAGCATATTTTTGTTTCCTAAGAATCACTCAGGATCAGAGTTGTGAGTAATCCAACGCCACCATATCTTGTCATTTCCAATGTGAATGTTGATGGTGTGATCTATGAGTCCAAGACCTCCCTACAGTTTCGACAGGAATAGGGTATTCCAATCAACTAGAGACCATTTCTTATGATCATCTGAGCCCCTCCCCCGACCGAAATAAAGGTGTGTTGCAAATATTGAATATTTTTTTGAAACGATTTAGGAGCAGCCAATATGGAGAACATGTAGAGAAACATAGATTGTAATAAAAATTTGACCAAGATCAGGTGGATGGGGAGATTAAGAGAATGAAAATTCCAACAGGAGAGTTTTTGTTTCATGCAATCTAGAAGATATTTCTAGGAGAAATTCCTAATCAAAGAGTCAGTAAGGGATGCACCTATATATTTGGAAGGGAAATTTCCCTTAGAGAACTCAACTATGCAAAGGATGTTAAATTTATTGGTCTGAAAGGTATTGAAGAAGTAAATCTGGGATTTTAATTTGTTGATGTCAAGACCATTAGCCGTAAGGAAGGTGCAAATATATTTCTTGATCGCTTTCATTTCCTACATCGAGGAATTACCTAGAAGCATGGTGTCATCAAGAAATTGCTGGTGAGATTGGGGCTCTAAGCCAGCATGAGGGGTTAGGCCTTTGAGATCACTGTTAAGAATCTTATATTTAAGAAGGAACCTCAAACCCTCCATCATAAGGGAGAAATATAAACGAGGAGAGGGGTTCACCCTATCTGATGCACCTAGAGGTTTGGAAAGTATGTGAGGTCATTCGATTGACAATGATGTAGAAGAAGGAGGTGGAGGTTAGGGTGAAGAACCAATTTCCCCAGTGGTGGAAAAATCCAAAATCCAAAATCATTTTTTTCATGAACATCCAATTGAGTTTGTCAAAGGATTAGGAGAGATTGAGATCAATGAGCATCCCAGTGTTTTTGGTATTTTTGAGAGAATGAATGATTTCATGTGAGAGAATGATTTCGTCCAATATTTTTCTCCCCTCCACATAACCATATTGCTCTTTGGAGAGAAGATGAGGAAGCAGGGGATTAATCCTATTAGCTATGGTCTTGGTAATAATTTTTAAAATGACATTGAAGAGAGCAATGGGTCGAAATTTACCTGGAGAATCCGTCCAATTTTCTTTGGGGATAAGATAGAGGAAATTATTGTTCAAGGATTTTAGGATTTTCCTTGTTTTTCTCGAATCCTCTATGATATCCAGGACCTTGTCTTTTATTGTGTGCAAGCAAAAATGAATGAATTTGGTAGTGAAACCATCCGAACCTGGTGCTTTGTCATTTTTTAATTGCTTAACTGCTTCCTCCAGCTCTGTCATCTCAATGAGCTGCAGAAGGAGCTAATTTTTCTCTAGTGTCACTAGAGTGGGAATATTCTCAAGGATTCTATCAAGATCGGTGTTTCTTTCTAGTGCAGGTCCCTTCATTAAGAGATTGAAGTGATTCATGAGCATATTCTTTATGTCCTCATGGTTTTCCACAATGATTCCATTGTCTGCATTTCAACTCACAATTATTTTCGCTTTCCAGTACTGAATATTTTCTTTGTGGAAGAAGGATGAGTTACTTTCCCCCTCTTTGAGCCAAAGGTTTCTTGATTTGGATTTCCATAAAATATCTTCTTCTTTTTCTCTATTCTCCAACGCTTTGTACAAGTTTATTTATTCTATTTTAATGGAATATGTATATCCCTCATGCATGATGATTCTTTGAAGATCCTCTAGTTGATTTTCAAGATGAGATTTCTGTATGTGAATGTTTCCAAAATGTTCTTTATTCCAAACTTTAACTTTCTCTTTGATGTATTTTAATTTTGGTTGAAACTTATACATAGGAGTACCTGCTGGATGATGGAAATCATTCCACCATTGCTAAATGAGGGGCTGGAAATCGAGGTGAGTAAGCCATATTTTTTTGAATCCGAAGGGCCTTCTCAAATTATCTCCTATTCTCCATAAGTGAAGACCTATTGGCCAATGATCAAAACCTACCATGGGGAGAAAATGAGCTGCTATATCCTCCCCTCTTGTAAGAATAGACTCTGAAATAAGGATGCAATCTAGTCTGGAAGAATTATGTTGATCCCAAGAATACTTGTTAGTCCAGGTATACATACTGTTGGTCATACTGATGTCTAATAGAGCCAATTCATTGACTAGGTTGTCAAAATCAACATTACAAAAACTAACAGTGCATATTCCTCCCTTTTTCTCCCGTAGGTTGCGAATAAGTATCTAGTGTTTCTTCCCCACCAAATAGTTCATCTTTTGCAAGGAGTTCAGAAAGGATTATTTAGGTGCCAACACAAATGGCCCATACACATTGGGGATTATGCCTCTAAAGATGGTTCCCAGAATGTGAAATTTAGTTGAGATGGTGAATCTAGTTTCCAAGAAGTTGGAGAGATTGATTTCGAGGGGGTTCCTTATAATGACTAAACATCCAATAGCACCTGAAGCATCAATTGCTATGATTCATTATTTTCCATATTTTAGTGGCCATGGATTTAAAGTTATCTTTAGAGCACTTCGTCTCTTGTATAAATTCAAATGTGGGTTTTTCCACCATAATTTTCCTTCTTAGTAATCTTCTCTTGTGGGACGCATAGTAGTCCCCGATGTTCTAGGATATGAGCTTCATTAGGGGGGTTTGCAAGGTATGGAGAAAGCTTCCTCAATGGTATGGAACTTCCCTAAAGCGACCAATTTTTCCCCTATATCATTGATGCGCTAATGATTTATTCTTCGTCCTTGTCTTTCATTCCCTATTGTTTTTATGACTTCATGGATCTTGGTCCTTGAATTTTTAGTGCCTATTCCTAGCATTTTGTCGTTTATGTTTTTAATGATGGCTTACTTGAGTAAAACCACTTGTTGATATGGGATAATCCCCTTGTATGGTTCTTGAACATATTTTTATAGATCATCCATATCTAGATCCCCTAGATCCATATCTTTTGTATCATCTTCAACAAGTTCCATGTATGTCTATCTCTCTAGGTTAGTTGTCTGAGAAGTATCTTTTCCTTCGTCATTTTATTATTTATTTCTTCCTTCGATGTGTGGTTCAGATGTGTCATGATTCACATGTAGTTTCTCTTATTTTAAGACATCAAAAGTATTGGAAGAAGTGGGTTTTCTTCTTACCTCCGGTTGTTGATTGAGCTTGAAAGTTCTTCTTCTCCCCGTAACTTTGGATAAGCCCTAAAAATCCTTCACCTCCTTGTCTTTTTGCAGGATTGTAGGGTTGTTTTCAGGATACTCTCTGAACAAGTTCCAGTTCTCATAGAATCTTTGATATTTAAATGGTATGTGTTCATAGTCTAGAGATTGGAACCATTATTCATCCTCCCAACACATATTTATGACTTCTGAAAGATCCTTCTTTATGTCCATGTAGATGCATATGTGTTTGTATCATGTATAACTCATCCTTTTGGTTTGATCTACTATTTTAAACAATTATCCTATTGTATTCCCTATAGCTTCCAGGATTCTCTCATGTCAGTATTCTGATGGAAGGGAGTAAATTATAATACAAATCAGAAAATATGTCAGATCCTCTTTAAATGGGATGAAATTCTCCTTCCATGGTTTTAAGAAGAGCCCAGAAGAGTTGAAGAAGTAGGTTCATCCTTCAAATAATTTTTTCTATCCTCAAGGTTTAATAAAACAACAATGAATAAGAATTTTGCACCCAAGTGCAGGTCATAATGCTCGAGTGGTGTCCAGGTTACATTAATCCACCATAGTAGGGATCTCTCTGAGGGCCAAATCCTGAAAAATTTTCCAATGAGAGCGTGATCTCTCATATGTTTTAATGCAATTTGAATCCTTCTTCCTAGATTTGCAGAGTGGGTACATCTTTAGCCTTGTCTATGCATATTCCTTTTTTGTTCCCAACTTCTGTTCAATGCTCTTTCCTTCTTTCTTCTTTGTGTTTGTCATCTTTATTTTCCTTTCTCAATAGGTGTGGATCCCTCCTGGAGTCGCTTTTCATTGGATCCTCTTGGGAGGGGTTGGAAAACCACCCTATAGAATCCCTCATTGTTGTGCTCTTGTTTTTCAATCAAAAGGATTCCCCCACTTCCCATTGCAAGGGAGATCCATGTGCAACATTGGTTATTGAAACCCTCATCAGAAACCCTTGTTATCCTCCATTATCATAGGTTCACCTCCCTCTTTCCTTGCATTGATTTCTATTAACTCAATCCAAATCATTCTAGTTATACAAGGTCTAGAAAATATTAGGTCATGATTCCAAATTTTATTACTGATTTGATTTCAAGTGAGTGTTTCCAAAAACATTATTTGAAACATATGCACTACAATTGTGCCTTGGAGAAAAGGATAGCATATATTTCAATGAAAAAAAATATGCAAAATTAATATTTAGTGGGGTGCATGATTTCCACAAAGGTAGGTTATGATTATCGCATTGGAATTATTTGCTTTTGCAGAAGGTTATTCAAAAAAATTCACTCAATTGGTAATTTTAGACTATCATGAATCCATACAAGGATATAAAAGGATCCCACTTTTTTATTCTAAAGAATATCATGCACAAGCTAGTGGTCCAACAACAAACATTTCAATATCATGGATGCATGACTTATTTTATATGCATGGAGAGAGTATTTTAGATAAAGAAGCCATACACATTCTAGATAATTTCTCAAGGCAGGAAATCTACAACTTGTACAGGGAATTTTTTCAAGAGGCTGAAGGAAATAACAATTTCATTAGATATTCATATTTTACAAGACTATGGAAAATAGAGTTCAACAATCTCTGTATTCCTAAGAGGTCAAGGATGGGGGTTTGTAGTATATGTGATTCTCTTAAACAAAGAAGGGATAAATAAAAAGGGATAGAGAGATGTACGTCTCTAAAAACATATCTTATACATATTAATTATAAAATCTCATTAATGTTTTATTTTTATTTTATTTGTAGATTTTGTTAACAAAGAACTTCAAGCACATAGTAATCAACAATCAATTGAACGGAAAAAGTTTTGAAAACATTGCAATAAGTGTTATGCTGATCCACATCAGTATTTGGGTTTGATAATTGATTTCATGGATAAAAAAAAACACTTTTTCCACATTTTGTTCGCGTACCAAAGAATTTAAAGGAGGAAAATTTTATTCAGTTTCACTTGGTTGGTTGTATGGTTTTTAATGGTCAAATGTCCCCAAGGGTTTACTTTACAGCTCCAAATATTCATAATGATGCAAATTTTACCATCACTGTAATTCACCATGTGATTACTCATTGATCAGGAAATATTCCTCGAGTTATGTATCTGCAATTGGACAACACTAGCTAGGAAAACAAAAATCAAATCGTTTTGGTTATCTAAACATGCTTGTTCAATTGGGAATTTTTTAGAAGGTCAAAGTTGGTTTCCTTCTTTTTGGACATACACATGACCATATCGATCAAATATTTAGTTTTTTTGTAGTGAAATTGGGGGAGGAAGAATGTTGGAAGTCTTCCATTATTAATTGAAATTATTAGAAAGACATACGGTCCAGAGCCTATTTTACTAACGTTGGAGGATATTGTTGACATTCGAAGATTTATTAGCTTCCAACATCAATTTCATATAAAAAAAGGTTGATGGGAAAACATTACTAAGGTGTAAGAATTGATCAACGAGTGTAGAATGGGGGCCTACATTAGGTTTAACTATTCTGAAATTCATCCCAAATCATCAAATTTATGCTTCAAAGTTATTGTTATTGCAAACATCCATCAAGATTCAAAATGCACATCGACACAATAGAGATGTTGATTCTTCTCAATGCTTGGAAGAAATAAAAAATTCTATCAAAGATACATATGACTATTTTGATGTTGTTGATACTGTTTGGTGGGAGTCTTTTTTCATGGAGAAAAATGACATAATTTCAAACTCTACAAATGAAAAAAAAATTTGAAGACTCCATTTCATTGGACGCAAAGTATGTCAAATGAAAAGTAGGAAATAAATGTTGAACCAGAAGGTGTTGATCCTTCTCAAGAAGAGGAAAGGGAAATGTATATTGGGTCTAGAATATCATCTGCACAACACGAGCCAATGGAATACATTTATAGAGGCTCAGTACAAGATATTAAGGAAGGTTGTATGATTGCAGTGTTGGCTACAGAATATGCACACAGTTATCCATTCTCAATTGCAAAAGTTATGATGGTAAATAAATAAAATGAAGAATTTATATCCATTGAAGTACATTGGTATGCAACATACACCCACCCATTTGATGTTGTGTACAAGCCAGAGATGGTGGTTGAGAAAAGGGTTTGCAAAAAGAGAAAAAGAAAGGGTCAAAATGTAAATCATCGTCGCATTGAAATTTTGAACTTAGAAGATGTTGACATACAATTTTATGACTTCTAGTTGACAAAGAAAGGCACTCTTCACTCCAAGACTACAAATATTATCAAAATAGGGTATCCAAAAGAAATAGTTGCATCATGGGAGTTTGTTAAACCAAGGCATATATCAAGAAGGAATATGTCCTATGAAATGTTGGGCATACATGAAGACTCAGATAGTGCACTTATTAATAATAGAGAAGAATACAGGTCATATACATCTTCATCTGATCATTCACCTGAAGAAAATGTAGTTTCTTATGGTTTGTCAAAATCCATATGTTGATTTCACTATTTGCACATGAAACATTTTATCTCTTTTATTAAGATGACATTGTCCGTGTGGAAACCCTAAATGATTGTTTCAATTTTAATATGAATAGCTTCTACGTCTTATGGTTTAATATATGATTTTATTATGAGTATTATCAGAAATTCCTTTATTTAATATGAAAAGAGTGATCTAATAATTTCTTGAATAATTCTTCTTTAATATAGTCCAAGTTTTATATAGTTTTACTAAGAGGTTTAATAAATGAAATTTTAAATTATGATAAAATGATATAATTATGCCATTTTTTGAAATAGTGTGCTATTGGTAGCATCAATTTTCAATTTGGGGATGAATTTTAAGGTTATTGTAAAAAACATTAAGGACTGTTTTTGTCCATGTCCACATTTTTAGCCCCCACAAAAATGGTGCTACCAGTAGCAACACTTTTTTTATTTGGAGGTGGATTTTGGTGTTTCTTTGACAAAAATGGGAGTTTTTATAGCTAGAGTTCTCGTTTTGAGTATAAATTTCTTTTCAAGTTTTACAACATCTTGTATATTGAAAATATGTGTGAAAGTCTTTGGAAGTGCCACCAAACATCAAAGAGATTGTTGAACTTGGAGATGGTATTAAATCCTTAATAGCAGTTTGAAGAAGTATACAAAATAAGGTCATATGTGTGTAACTCTCATCAAATCAAAACACTCTAGTGCGTAACTCCAACCAATTCATGGAACTCCACTCTACAAATTCCACTAGGTCATGTAACTTCCAAAAGTGCACACCAACAAAAGAGCAAGAGGTATGGTAAGTCTAATTGAAAACAGAGGAAGAAGGGGCATCACCGACTTAAAGGAACCCCAACTTGTGGACACATTAATTGAGTAAGATTAGTGTAAATAAGCCATATATTGAAGTGTTTTGGTAAGCTTATGTGTGCAAATAGAGTAATATTCTTAATTTGCAAGCTTTGGGGACCAGATAAAATGATCAAGGGAAACAATGGTAGTATGACTTGAGAAAGTGTGTGAGAAAATAGAACAT
The DNA here is from genome assembly GCA_001517045.1 of Pseudotsuga menziesii. Lineage (NCBI taxonomy): Eukaryota > Viridiplantae > Streptophyta > Pinopsida > Pinales > Pinaceae > Pseudotsuga > Pseudotsuga menziesii. The sequence continues at coordinate 103,586 of LPNX010399391.1, read as the reverse complement.
GTTGAAATACACGAAGTAGTTGCATAGCCACATAAGTATATAGGAAGCAGTTGCATAGAAGGAGTAGTTGCACAAATATATAAGAAGAAATTATGAGAGAAACACAAGGAGAATTTAAGCAAGAGAATCTACACTAAAGGATACCATGAATAATTGCATAGATAAAGTTGGAAGTGTGAAGTACATTCTATTTAACAGTTTGTACAAAAAAAAGAAGGTAGAGTAAGAAGCGCATAGTCGATGTGATCAAGGTGTACAACAACAAATCTATATCTAGGTGGTAGGACAGGGCAAGGATAGAACATTGTTTTCTTCCACAGTTTGGTTCCTAGAAATTCAGGTGGGTTCTTGACTAAGAAAATTTGTTCTTGCCGATATGAGTTGGTGTTCATAAGAGGAATGGTGTCCTCATACTACATGGTTTGGTGCATGTAAAATAACAAGTTGGTTCTTGCAATGGATTGGTGTCATCAAAATCACTGAGTGGGTGCTCACACATGTTTTGTAGATTGGTTTCTCCCAACATTATTTCTAATAAGAAGACTATTTATATATAATGTTTAGCTATTGTTGGAAGTATGATAGGTATTGCAATCATATGGAAACAGATCAGATTGTGATATGGTTTTCATTGATGGAAAAACATATAATATGATCCAGATAAGTAGAGGAATCAGACGAATAAGCAAAAGATGTGGATCATGTGGTGGAGATCTGAAGGTGCGAATATCAACGGACATAAGGAATTTCACTGGTTGAAAAAGTGAGGAGGATAAAAAAGGCGTTGAGTTGCGAAATCGAAAACTAATCGCCAAGAAGGAGATAATGATAAATAGGCAAGGTTGATCATGGAAGCATATAAATGGCTGATAGCAATTTCGTTGGGAGAACTAGTTCAAATTAATAAAATTCTGATGTGCGCAATTTTTTTATGAATTCTTCCTTACGGTATTTGAATTCCACCATCGATCTAGAACTGACGGTCCTCAATGATTCTGCATATTCAACTAGTAGGTGAGTTAACGATCAGGATGGGAGTGAAATTTTAATGTAATCTACTCTATAACATTTGGATTCCACCGTAGATATGCATCAGAATGAACCCACAAAGAAATCAATGGTTTAGAAGAAAAGAGGAAGGGAGAAAGCAAAAGGAGGAATGCGAAAGATGTGAAATCAAAGTCTAAAATAATATGGGTTTGAAAACCCGAATTCCACCAGCAAAAAGTGGAAGGAGGAAAGTGGAAATTATGGAATTCATTTAAAATTTTTTGGGAAACTTGGGATCCGCAATCCGTATCTGATCTAAGATTGACGATTGGTAAATGGTGCACAAGAAATTAGCGATACAAAAGTAATTTGTAGAAAAGGATGTGAGAAAGAAGGTGTTTGTTAAGTCCTATTTTAGATCAACGATCAATAGAGAGGCCTCACAAAATTGACAGCATGGAAGAAGTCCTGCGGAAAGAATCTTGTGAAATGAGAACTGCAGAAACTATGATTTTCCAAGACAAGTAAAATTACGAAGATGAGTTCCAGAAAATTATGATTACACATCGATTAGACTTCTTGTCTGTCATAAGGCATCGAATGCTTTTTATCATTTATGAAGATGAACAGTCATTCATACGAATAGGAGAAGGGTTTGAACATTTATAAGTATAAGAGGATGCACGTGAAGAGTAGTGGTTGCGCTCTCTACAGGAAGAGAGCTAGTGCATGGATCATCGTCGAAGTGGGGATTGGAAAATGAAAGAGGGCTCTGATTTCTTTCAAGAATATCCAAAACAGAGACAATGAGGGGACTCTTCTCTGTACAAGTTGGATCCTTTACAAGTGGAATTTGGTGCTTCCACCCAATTAGCTAGAGAATTTTATTTTAGTGGTGTATAAATAATAGATCAATTCTATGTGCAATTATTCTAAGAAGAAGCACAGTAAATAGATCTTGCTACAAAGAATTCTCACAAGCATACACAGGAAAAATAGAGAGAAGAAAAGAGACTGAATCACATGAATGAAGAGATGAATATTGGTGTGTATCCTTCCATTGAATAATTATGAATAATAGTGTACATAAATAGTACATCCCTCATAGGAAAATCGAATTGTATGGAAACAACTCATAAATCTCAAAAAGGATGACTTACCAAAATATAGCAAAACCCCCATAGGTGGATAAAGAACTTACTAAATCTATCAAGGACCTCATGATTTGGAAAAAGCATGAGTCAGTTGTCAAGGAGATGGAAATAACATGCTAATCCTAGAAAATGGAGAAAAAATAATTGAGGATGGGTTGGAAACAAAAGCTCCCAGTTTCCTAGTTGACTAGCCTTTATCTTATCCATAGAAAAGCAGGAAAAGCAGAAAAAGCAGAATAAAGAAGAATCTGCTATAATGTCCTATATACTAACTCTGGATGGTCAAAAGGTGGTCAAGATCAACCCAAAATTGGAAATAAATCATTCCTAGGATATAGATGGCATGTATTGACTTTAAGGTGCAAGTGGATGCCAACTAATTAAGCTAGTGGGTGAATAATTAATCAAATAATGATTAATTATTTTATCCTAAGTTGTGAGTGGGTTTAATATATTCCTACAAGTGGGTACTAGAAAACATGGAGGTTGGTGCTCTCTGCAAGAGAGAATTTGTAAAATAGAGGTTACCGCCTCATTTGAGTACGTGGTTAAATAAAGATGAAATTTTCCTGTCTCTATCATGTGTGTGTGATTGATGATCATCATTCCTTCTATTATACTTGTTGCATTATCATAACTGTAAATCTGTAATCAGTGATAATGGTTTAAATATTGAAAATGGTTTAAGCTTTAGAAATAACTGATTCACTCCCCCCCCCCCTCTCAATTAATTTAGTAATTTCAACAGTTGGTATCAGAGCAGGTTCCTATTATTTAAAGGTAGATCTGTAATCTTAAACATGACAAGTTATGAAGGGACTTCATTCAATAAGGTTCCATTGTTTGATAGAACAAATTTTTCCTATTGGAAGGTTATAATGAGAACCTATATAAATTCATTAGGTGTTGATGTTTGTGATGTAGACACTCACTATGTAAAGTGAATTGTGCTAGCATCCAGAGATGATAAGTTGGAATTTAGTTTTAATGCAAAGGCAATGAACGTTATCCTGACTGGTCTTGCAGAGGTTGAGTTTGTTAAGGTGATGCCTCTTGAATCTATGAAAGAGATGTGGGATAACCTTGTAAGCAGTTATGAAGGAAATGAGAAATTAAAGGATGCCAAACTACATACATATAGACTAAAATTTGAAAAACAAAATATGAATGAGGATGAGACAGCCAGTAAATATTTCTTAAGAATAGAAGAGACTGTGAATGCTATGAAGGGTCTTGGTGAAAATATTGATGAATCATACTTAATTCATAAAATTTTAAGATCTTTGCCTGAAATATTTAATCCCAAAGTATTTGCAATAGAAGAATTAAGTGATCTTAAAACTCTGCTTATTGACCAACTCCTAGGTACTCTGATAGCCTACGAAATGAGGATTGGTAAAGATAAATCCACCACTAGAGAAGCATCCTTTAAAGCATATAAGAACACTGATTCTGAAATGGATGTAACTGAGGAAAAATTTGTAAGGAGGTTGAAGAAAGGATCAGGAAAATACAAAGGCAAGATTTGCTTTAAATGTTTTAACTGTGGTAAAATAGGGTGTTTTGCATATAAATGTCCCCACAAGAAAAACAAGAAGACTTCTGATGATGAAGAAAACTATGTATTCAATAAATACAATAAAGAGGCTAAAAATAAAAATAAAATCTTATGTTTAAATGATGTTGATTCTTCAGAAAAGACAGACAATGATTCATCTTGTGAAGACTGTTGGGTCCCAAAATGCCCCTTTTTAACCACATCCATTATACCCTGTTTGTCTTGTCTTACTCCATTTTGTGCACCAAACAAATGTTCTTTCCTCACTTGAGCCCTGAATCTTCATAGGAATGATTAATTATTGTTTCATCTTATTAATGCTTATGATTGCTATAATCAGGACTTTCCTTCTTGAATTATGCTAACACATTATGATTTTACAAAGATAGTGCAAGCTGTGAGAGAATATAGGTGTAGCAGTCCGAGTGGTCTAAATAGGAGACAAGCATTCACTTCGAGCTATGACCTACCAGTTCCGTCTCTACATGTGGATCCAACCAAGGGTCATCATTCCACGCGGGATGCAACAGACATGGTTGCAAAAGACTTAGCTAAAATAGTGCACCACTGCTTAAATTTAGCTGCAATCGTCATGGTATCTCTTGAATTGGTTATGTTATTCACTTACTGGCTCAGGAAACAAAATTTTATATATTCCCTGATTCTGTTTAATTCCTCCCACGGCTATAACAGTGCATGTAAAAGGGCATCCTGAAGATCATAGATCTTCATGGCTTCCCAATATTAGTGGGTGAGGGATACGATTGTTGATGTATAAGTACTAGGAAACATTCTGAGCCAGGGGTTGGATAATATCATATTTTATTGTGTGAGCTGTAATAGAGACTGTATTTTCATTCCACCATTTTAATACAAGGAGCAGGATTCTTCAAATCTCTGTGTTTTAACTTGTGTTAGTTCCCATGTCTTTGTTCAAAGGTTGGACCCTCCTTCCCACAGAGATCGCCAAGTTAATTGGTTGTGTGGTGTGGATCTTACATTATATGCATTGTTTTTAGTAGCTACAACAGTAATCTTTAATCGTTGTGTTTCCTTGAATACTCAGTACATGCATTTCCTTTAGGTTGCAATAGTGTGGTGTGACCATCGAATGTTTAGGTTAATTTACTTTATGCATGTGTGTGATATCTATAACAGTCAAGCTCTTCCCTAGTTCCTTTCAATTAATTGTCTTTCTCAGGTTTGTTAATTTAGGTAGACTATAGTTTAGAGCTGTTGATTCAATTCCTGTTATTTCTTATTCTTAGGTTAAGGTTGGATTAAACTAGTCACAATGGATTTGCATATCGTCTAGTAAATTAGGATTTAACTTTCTGCAAAAGTAAGTCTAGATATTTATTTCATGAATCATTCATTGTTGGATTGAAGTTGTAGGAAGTAATTGCAATTCTGAATTCTCAGATAGGTAGTTTAGATCAATTTAATTATGGGAGGAGTTTGACTAAATAGATAAGTAGGACAATTTATTCATTTCATCAATTGCTTAGTGTTTAAGCACAGATAGTGTGAATTATATTTGAAATAAAAAGACTTCCTTGGGTTGACAATTTATATTGAGCATTATGCATGATGGTTTTAATTAACTGGCATATAGAGTGACTAACATTTTGGTGTCGTCGCCTGGGAAGGTAATTATTAGACACCATAGTAGTTGCATCTATTCATTTTTCTTCAATCTTTAAGTTTGCATGTTTTGGGTTGCATGACTGTGAGGGGAGTACAACGTGACATTCCCAAAACCCCCAGAAATCCCCAGAATACTAACATTGCAGGTGGTCAAGGTCATGGAAGAAATCCATCATTGGGAAGAAGAACATTCATTGATGATCTGGTTTCTAGAACCAATTCCTCTACTGAAGTTCATCATCAGGAATCCTCCATCAAAACAATCCCAATTACCCCCAGGGTGGAAGCATCAGTTTCCAAAGTGGAGAACAAAGGAGGAGCTGTGACACCCTCAAGTGTCCCTATGAAGGAAGATAGAATTAGTGTTTTGGGAGCAGGTGATCGAGACATGATTTATCACATTGAAGGGAAGGAGGTGTCAAAGGAGGATTGGACATATTTGCACTAGAAGTGCGATGATCAGAGGAAGCAAAGGCAGGAGAGAGTAGAGGAAAATATGTATAACAGACATGAATCGAAAGATAATGAAGAGGTGATGGGGGAGAATCATCACAATGATGATCATCCCCCGCATGAGGGGATAGTTTCCACACTCCAATTCCCCATTCGATATCCAGTTGGACAATCCCCCATGAAAAACATATCACCATCAGTATTACCTCATTTTCATGGAAAGGTCACAGAGGATTCGGATAAATTCCTCTTCGAGTTCGACATCCTCTGTCATAGATATGAATACACTTCAAGCGAGAAGAAGCTAAACTTTTCCCTGCTACTTTGAAGGATAACCCGCTACGTTGGTTCATGAGCCTTGGTGGTGAAACTGTCACCACCTGGGATCAAATGAAACAGGTGTTCGTGGAAAAATACCAAGAGTACTACAACAGTAAATATAAAAGAGAAGAGATGTTCAAGATGGTACAAAGGGATGAAGAAAGTTTGGAATATTTTGTTGAGATGCTCCTATACAATGTACAGAGGGCTGGAAAGACTAATATGGGGTTAGATGTGATCAAGATAATCCTACTTCATGGGATTAGGGAAGACTTCCTAGGTATGTTGAACTTGCTGGGAAAGGGGAATATCTCAAAGGAATCATTTGAAAATATTGTTGAATTATGCAGAAGGTATTCTAGAGGATCCTCCAGGACCAACAAACGAGACAAATTGGGACGAGATGTCTTTGACAGAAAATAGAAGTCATCCAATGGAGGAGCCACCTGAGCAAAAATAGGAAACCTTCCCAAGAAATTCCAAACAGAGATGATGAGGTCCATCCCCTTAGAAATAGACATCCCGAGGGAGAAGTAGAAACATGCAGTAGAATATCTAACACTCATTCTATTCTACCCCAGATGTAGGAAGAGACATCCCCTGAAGGAGTGCCCACTCAACAAGGTGGAAGTGTGCCATCTCTATGAACTAAACCATGATACAAAGGAGTGCCCCTCACTACCTAAAGTGAAGGAAGTTCCATAGGAATCAACTCTAGATGTGGAACTAGACTACTTCATTGCCCAGAAAAATCCTTGGAAACCTCGAAACCAAGGTATGACTCCAGACTCATTTCCATTTCCAAATAATATGAATAATTGGAATAATATGCATCACATGAATACATAATTCCCTTGACCTTATTCCAACCATAAATGGCATTCTTCTCAACCTCCTATGCATAATTTCAACTCTTGGAACCCTTGGACACAACCACCACACCAACAAAATTCTTGGTCTCTTGTGTGGAGAAACTCCCATCCAGGAAACTACTTTCCCCATAACCAATATCGTCAACAGTTTCCACATCAATAGTTTCCTCACCAACAATACCATCCTCAACCATACCAGCAGTACCAGCACCCGCAGCTACAACTCCATAACAATGTTGCACTTGATATGCCTATATGACCACAACTTCCTAGTCAACCTAACCCCAACCCAAACACTAAAGTAGTCCACCAGTTTGAGACTACCAACATTCTCACTTACTCCATTACTCCAGTTCCCTGTAACAATATACACTTACAATCAGGGAGAGTAGTGGAGCCTTTAGTCATTGAGGATGTTCCATCCTCTGTGTCTAAAGAAAGGATGAACCGATAGTACTCATCCCACACAACAATCCCTATTATTGAGGATGTTGAAGGTACTACCGAGACACCGGCTGAAACACATAGAAAAATAGCTATTGAAACGCATCCTACACAATTGATTAGAGAACCGCCATATAATAAAAGATTGACACTACAGAAAGCAATGGAAAAACCCCAATTTAACTTATTAGGAGAGTTGAAAAATCTATATGTCAAAAATCCACTGTTTTAGGCCCTCCATGATGTGCCTATTTATGCTAAAATATTCTGGGACCTATTTGTAAGAAAACTAGGTAGAAAACCCAGGGATCCTCCCACTATCCATGTCATAGGGAAGCTATCTGAAATGATAATGGGAAAAAATCTCCCGGAAAAATATGATGACCCTGGGAACCCTACTGTAATAGTGTAGATTGGGAACACAAATATACCAAATGTGTTGGTAGATCTAGGTGCAGCTATTAATATTATGACCATAGAAACTATACGGAAACTTAGGCTAGCCAATCTTTGGCCCACCCCTACCATTCTAGAACTAGCTGACAGGTCCACTATCAAACCTTAGGGAATCTTGGATGACCTCATCATCTTAGTTGACTCGTGGGAATACCCTACTAATTTCTTGGTTTTACAACCCAATTTGTAGCTAGGGAGACACACATTGATCCTGGGAAGACCCTGGTTAGCCACAATAGATTCCTATATCAACTATCGGTCAGGTTCTATGACCATCTTAGACGGGACTAAAAAAAAAACCTTACCTTGTATCCTCCTACTAGACCTAGTCTAGAAGATGAAACTCCATTGTGGATGGAGCTAGAAGAAGAGGAGGGTGTTTAGCTACTGTTAACAATAGGGAATTCCTGGGCCTTCAACAATGAAACATAGGATGATGCCATTAATAGTTTCATCAGTGAGCCCACTTCTTTCAACAAACAAATTTATCAAGTCCTGAACAGTGCCCTAGGTGAAAAAGAGCAAGAAAATATCATAGAGGAGACATTAGTCAGTGACACCCACATAATTCCAGTGCTGAAAAATTCAAAAATTGTTCCACTTGAGATAGAGCCGAGAAAAACACTGAACATCAATCCCAATCTCGTTCCTAATGAATAGGAACTCTTGATCACTCCCTTGAAAAATCATAAGGGGGAATTTTCCTGGGAGTACACAGATATGAAGGGTATCCCCTCTAATCTGTGAACCCACCACATTTATATCAATAGTGACTCCTGGCATGTGTGCCATCCATGATGAAGGATGAATCCCAATCTTAGGGACATAGTGAAAGAGAAAATTGAAAAACTCCTAGAAGAAGGGCTTATATACCCGATCTCAGATAGCAAGTGGGTCTCTCCACTCATGACAATACCCAAGAACAATGGGAAATGGAGAGTCTGCATAGATTACATAGAGTTAAACAAGGCAACCCAAAAAGACCACTTTCCTTTTCCTTTCATTGATCAGGTACTTGACACCTTGTCTGGGAATAATTTATTCTCCTTGATGGATGGGTTTAGCGGGTACAATCAAATCTAGATTGCTCCTGAGGACCAAGACAAGACCACTTTCACCTATCCCTAGGGTACCTTTGCATACAGGGTGCTCCCCTTCAGTTTGTGCAACGCACCAGCAACCTTTCAGAGAGTTGTGATTGCCATGTTTTTAGAGATGCTCAATGACAGTATGGATATTTTCATGGATGACTTTACCCTCTATGGTAGTGACTTTGAGGAGGAACTGAAAAAATTACAGAAGGTTTTAACGCGCTATGAGAAAACCCAGCTATCTTTGAGCACTGAAAAGTGTCATATGATGATGAACGAGGGTGTAGTGCTGGGGAACTTTATCTTTGCTGATGGTATCTAGGTAGATCCATCCAAAATTAGGGTAATTGAAAATATACCCACTCCTAGAAAACAGAAAGAGGTACGTAGCTTTTTAGGGCATGCTAGTTATTATAGAAGATTCATAGAAATTTTTTCCAAACTGGTTTCTCCTTTAGTTACCTTATTGATGAAGGATGGATAGTTCATTTCTGATGTTGCATGCCAGACAGCATTCACTAAACTTAAGAAGAGGCTATCTACACCTCCTATCTTAAGGGGGGCCAATTGGGCTCTGCCTTTTCACATTTCTTCAGATGCCCCTGACACTACCATTGGAGTCGTGTTGGGACAGCGGGATGGTCAAGCACCATATGTAATTTAATACATCAATAAAAACTTGGCTCCTTCTGAACTCAATTACATTTTTACAGAGAAATAATGTTTAGCCATTGTCTACTCCATTAAAAAATTCAGGAATTACATCACTGGATATCCCACCTTTGTACACACTGACCACTCAGACATCAAGTATTTAGTGAACAACCCAGTTACAAATGCTATGATAACTAGATGGTTGTTACTGTTACAAGAATTCGATATTACCATTATTGGCAGGCCTGGGAAATAAAATTGTTGTTGTTGATTCTTTATCTCATTTTACTAACAGTGATGACAACTTACTAGTTGAAGATTCTTTCCCAGATGAACATTTATTTGCAGTTTCATCTCATTCCCATTGGTATGCAGATGTTGCTAACTACTTGGCTATAGGAAAGCTTCTGACACATTTGTCAAAGAGAGAGAAACGAAAAATTATTCAACAAAGTACCAGGTATTTTTGGATAGATGGTCATATTTTCTACATAGGTCTTGATCTTGAGATCAGAATATGTGTAAGGGAGGATGACGTCTTCCATATTATGAAGTCTTTTCATGATAAGCCATGTGGAGGACATTTTTTAGATAAAAGGACAGGTCATAAGGTGTTAAGAATGGGCTATTATTGGCCAACAGTTTTCAGGGATGTGAAGAAGTATGTCCAGGCTTGTGACAACTGTCAGAAAATCGGCCAACCTAACAGATTGGACAAAATTCCTCTTCAACCACAGTTGGTGGTTGAACCCTTTGAGAGATGGGCCTTATATTTTGTTGGGCATATCAACCCTTCATCAAAGAATAAAGCTTACATTTTATTTTTCACCGACTACATGAAAAAATGGGTGGAGGCTATGGCATTGGTAAAATTCAATGACCAGGCTGTAATAGAATTCTTGTACAGGGAAATCTTCACTCATTTTGGAGTACCCAAGGAAATAATCACAGATGAAGGACCGAAGTTTGTGTCACACAAATTTGAAGCTTTGCTACAGAAGTACCATATTCAGCATAGGATAAATTCACCTTACCATCCCGAGGCCAATGGCCAGGTGGAAAGTACCAATAAAGTTATTGAAGCTATCCTTACTAAAATAGATAGAAGCCATCACAGAGACTAGGCTAACAAGCTTCCAGAAGGATTGTGGGCATATTGAACTACTTGGCGCAATACTACATGTTTCTCCCCATATGACTTTGTGTATGGTAAGAATGTTGTCTTCCCTATAGAATTTGAAATCAAGACTTTGAGGATGGCCATGGATGTAAACTTGGATGTAACAGAAGCCCAAAGGAGTAGATTGAATCAATTAAATGAACTTGTTGAAAAACATATAGTTGCAGTGGATCAAACAACATTGATTCAGCAACAATGATCCAAATGGCACATTCGGTTCATCAAGAAGAAAGTCTTGTGTGAAGGAGACTGGGCATTATTATACAATTCAAGATTCAAAAGGGACTTTAAAGGTAAGCTACGGACAAGATGGTTGGGTCCATATTAGATAGATAGAGTGTTTAATAATGATACAATCCTCCTGGTCACCATCGATGAAAACTATACACCATTATTTGCTAATGGTCACAGGCTGCAACTGTACCACAAGCCAATCTCAAGGGACGCATTTATTTCATAGGTTGCAGCTGATCTGGGATACCAGTTAGCGTAAGCACAGGAATCTTTCTCTACCCCTCTCAAGATTTAGAAAGTCACTGTGATTTCCACACAAAATAAATTTTTGTACATAAATAAATTGTTGTTTTGCTGTTTTTATTTCTTCTTGTTTTGTTTTCCCTTACACTTGATCATTTTTATTTGAAGAATATGTGAAGGAATTTACTTAAAAATAAATGGTCATGAATAGGCTTGATGACCGTGAACCCCTATTCTAATTTCCTGCTTTGGAAAAATCTCCTTGAAGAAGAAAAGAATTTGAATGATGAACAGTTCCGTGCAGCTACAACTCCGTAAAACTTTGCCTATTTTCTTGTTATGTGCAGCTGCAACTCTGTAAAATTTTCCCATTTTTCCTAGTCCATGCAGCTGTGACTCAATTAAAATTTTCCTATCTTCTCGTTCTGCACAGATGCGACTCTGTAAAATTTTCCTATTTTCTCGTTTCGTGCAGCTGCGACTCCGTAAAATTTGCCTATTTTCCTATTTTGTGCAGCTGCAACTCCATAAAAATATACCTATTTTTCCCATTCCATGTAGCTACGACTTCATAAATTTTTTCTATTTTCCCGTTCCGTGCAGCTGTGACTCCATCAAATTTTCCTATTTTCCCATTCCCCATAGCTGCGACTCTGCCAATTTTAGCAAACTTTTCCTATTTCTCACGACTGCGACTCCACCAATTTTAGCAAAATTTTCCTATTTCTCGCGGCTGTGACTCCACCAATTTTAGCATATTTTTCCTATTTCTCGTGGTTGCGACTCCGCCAAATTCCAACAGATTTCTATCTTTCATGGCCACAAATCCTCCAGATTTATCCATAGAAGGGTTGCGACTCCTCTAGATTTGTCTGGAATTTCTGTCGCCCGTGATTTTGTTGATTTCGACTCACCTCACAACTTCAATTATGTCTCCATCAATGTTGAAAAGACAGTTTTTGATTTACCAGAAGGAACATCATCGCAGCATGTGCGCAATCATGTTCAAATTTGATGGCAGCATTTGACACATTGTATTATCTTAAGAAGTCATGGTTCATCACATAATTGCTAAGGTATGGTTCTGATTATTTACATGATTAAGCATTAAGTACATTTGACAAAATTAATCATGCTTGACTTTTTATACCTGTCATTATACCCATGCTTCGTTAATTGTCCATTCGCATGATCTAATGGGTACTTGAGGTTATCTTATGATCATCAGCTTTTTCCTAATTTAGGGCCAAATTTTACCAATGATTCCCTGCTTACGACTGTCTTAACTTTCCTAATTTTCCCAACCCCAACATCAGTTGTTCGTGCATGACCCTGTGTTGTAACCTCCATTACTAGGCTTGTAAATTGTTGAGATGATACCCGCATTTAGAAAGAGAGGAAACATGGGTATCCCAACCCGACATGAACCTACAAACACGCAGGAATTGCACAGAAATGTTGAGGCTTTTTCCATCTTCGAAGCTACTGGCTAGACTAAGTTTTTCCAATGTATAACTAGTTTTCATCGAGAAATAACTCTGCAATTTTCTCTAAATCTCATGGAAACCCATTCAGAGGTTAGGGGTTTACATATAGAAGTTACTGAGGATATTGTAGTACAGGTTACTGACCTTCCTCAAATTTGAAGGGCTTGGTTTGGAAGAAGAACCTGCAATGTTGTTGCAATGCGGGATTTTCTGCCAGCCAGTGAACAGGTCCACCAAGTGAAGAGGGGGATAGAATTACAATCACTACCTCACCCCTGGAATGAAGTGGCGGTCTTATTGAAAGAGTACATTACATGTGAAGATATGTATCAAACTGTGTATTTCTCTGAGTTCCCCTTTATTGTCTCATTTATGCCATATGTATTTACTCAATATTCCCTTTTATCTATTTAAATACCTACATCACATGGTAGGATTTGTAAGATTTTCCTGACACCCATATTCTTCCCTCACCCATCACGGCCTAATCAAACTGCTTATCTTAAGCACCTTAGCTTAGAAAAACCAAACCTGGGAACAGTTTACTAGTCAACCTCAAATAAACCAGGGACCTGTAATTTTGCATGGTGTTCCAATAGAGAAGGAAGTTGAAGCACCTGCACTTGTGTGGGGTGTTCAAACACATGAATAAGAGGAGGCACCAGCATAGTTGGGGGGAGTGGAAGAAGAGGAGGAGGACCGGAGTCCCTCCAATTCAGTTGGGGGGGGATGAGGCGGAATCAGATAACCATGAAGGAGAATATGAGATATAATTAGATAACCAAGAAGAAGAATTAGGTGAGGATGTAGCAGCAACAAACCCTACAGAGGGGATAGAGAATTTGGGAGCTCCAACAACAGAATCTATGTTAATGTATTTGTAACTTCAGAATGTATTCATCTATATATCTTATGTATTATACCCCGATGTTTATTCTAGGATGTGTCTGTAATGTATTTGATTCATGTCATGCCCCGATGTTCCTATCGGGATGTTCTATAATGTAAACAAGTCATTTCAAGTCATTATGGGTAACCCTCCTATTGATCAAGGGTTAAAGTCCCCGCAGTTCTGGGGCACTAGGGTTATTAGACTCTCCTAGTGAAGTCGGCCCTAGTGAGTTATTGTCAAGTCAGGAATTAGTATAAATAGAGAGTGAGTCTCTCTATTTATCACACACTCACTCACACTCAGTTGTAGCACATAGCCAAGTAAGAAGAAGCTGTTGAGGCTAGAAAGAAAGAGGCTACTACTATCGGGAGATCATCTTACTGTTTTGGGTTTTACTTTTGGTGTTGATTCTATCTTTGAGGAAGTTACGGGGTTTTCTCCATTTATGGTTTCCATAAGGAAAAACACTATGTTCATTGTCTCTTGTGTTTGACTGATGTGCTTTTTATTCTCTCAGTTAAAGATCCTAATATAATGCTAGCTTAATGTTAAAAATCTAACATGGTATCAGAGCTAACCTAAGAACAAGACACTGTGCAGCTACGGGGACTATGGATTCCTACTTTTTGGATCTCTCTCCACATATTTTCAGCAAAATAATGTTGGGCTGACACTCCTCCCTAGGGCGCATATTTCTATTGAAGCAGAATCTGATTCTGAGCTTTTTTAGTTTTTGACCCAACACTACTGCCGAAAATTAGGGCTTTCCATAGAAGTGGAATTTTTTAGTGAGCCTAAGCCTGGATTGATCTCCTCCTCAAAATAAAAGTTTAGAGATCAAATCAAAGCATTTGGTTGGACAGAACTTCGAGAAAATCAAACCCTAATCTGCTCCTAAACCAGCACTGCAGAAATTCAACTCCAAATCTAGATCCAACATCTTGACCTGGTAAGATCTAAATCTTTTGTATTTCCATTTGATGTTCTCAGTTAATATGTCTCATCATACCAAGCTCGATGAAAAGATTGAGGGAGATGATAACTTCCGATCTTGGAAGTATAGGATCTCCCTGGTCCTGGAAGAAAATGAGTTGGACTCCTATATGAATGAGGAGGTTCCAGTTCCAGAGGGAGATGAGTCTAAGGCCTTACACAAGAAGAAGTTGGTTATGGATAAGAGGATTATTCTTGATTCAATCAAGGATCACCTCATACCATAGGTTTCCTCCCTAAAGAAACCTAAAGCTATGTTTGATGCCCTAACCAAACTGTTTGAAGGGAAGAACATAAACTGGAAGATGACTCTGAGAAACCAACTGAAGAATGTAAAGATCCATAATGCAGAGACCATCCAGTATTACTTTACAAGGGTATCTTAGATCAAGGAACAACTAGAAGTAGTAGATGAAGAAGTGGAGAATGCAGAGATTGTAATGACCACCTTGAGTGGTCTCCCTAGATCATGGGACTCATTTATTCAAGGAATCTATGCCAGAAAGAAGTTATTCAAGTTCAATAGACTATGGGAAGAATGCTCTCAAAATTAAGCTCGAATAGCAGCTCAAGAAGAAAATTTGGGAAGTGAATATCAAGCTCTCACAGTACACTCCAAGAAAACTAGAAGAAGTTCTCATCACCCCAAAGGTAAGCACTTTCATAACACTAGAAAATAATTGTCTAGAATCAGATGTTATACCTGTGATGAAAAAGGACACTATGCTAGAGAATGTCCTAGAAACAAAAATGTCTCTCACGAGAAGAAGGGAAACAAGAGAAGACATCATGCTCATGCTGCAGAGGATGATGAACCTTCCACAAAGAGAATCAGACATGAAAGTGATGATTCCTCAAGTGATGAAGAATATGTTTTGATTTCCACTCTCACGGGAAACATTACACATGGAAGCAATTATTGGCTTATAGACAGTGGGGCTTCCAAACATATGACAGGATTCAAAGAATCCTTTGTGAAACTATCAAAACATGAATCACCACACAAGGTGAAACTTGGAGATGACTACCAGTATCCAATAAAAGGTAGTGGGGAATCCTCCTATAAGATAGACTCTAGAAAATATATGACAATGAAGGATGTATTGTTTGTACCAAGACTAAATAAGAACCTCCTCTCCATATCTGCATTAGATGAAAAAGGAATGAGGGTTGCATTTATAGATGGCCAAGTTATCATGTGGCCAAAGGGAAAGACTATTAATGATGTAGTAGTGATTGGGGAACAAGAGGGAGGTCTATAGAAATTGAAGGGCCATCCAAAACAAGCCTTGGTCCATGATACAGTAGATCCAAATGAGCTTTGGCATAGAAGGCTTGCACATGTGCATTACAGAGCACTACCACTTGCAAGAAAAGTTGTTGAAGGTCCTCTAGAAATTCAAGCAAAACATGATGGATTCTACAAAGGATATGCGAAAGGAAAGAACACAAAGAAGAAATTTCCAAGTAGTGAGAGCAAGGAAAAAGGAATCTTGGAAATCATCCACTTCGATGTATACGGTCCAATGTCATCAAGTTCATTAAGAGGGTATGTATACTATGTTTCTTTTATTGATGATTTTTCTAGGAAGACATGGATTTACTTCATGAAGAACAAATATGAAGTATTCAGTAAGTTCAAGGAATTCAAAGCCTTGATTGAAAACCACACTAAAAAGAAGATCAAGACCTTTCGATCAATTAATGGTGGAGAATTCACATCAAATGAATTCAAAGAGTTATGTAAATATTCAGGGATTAAGAGGGAGTTAACCACTCCATATAATCCACAACACAATGGGGTTGCAGAAAGGAAGAATAGAACTATCATGGAAGTTGTAAGAGCAATGCTTCATGATCAAGATATTCCCATGCATCTATGGGAAGAAGTTGCCAGAACAGCGGTGTATGTACATAACCGTACTCCTCACAAAGTACTCAGGAACAAGACACCTAAAGAAGTATTTTCCAGCAAGAAACTAGAAGTCAGCCATCTCAGAATATTCGGTTGTCCAGTGTACATACACATTCCAAAAGAAAAGAGGACAAAATTAGATCCTTCAGGAAAGAAGGGTATATTTGTAGAATGCTCTGAAAGATTGAAATATTACAGAATATACTTCCGAGGATTCAATAAGATCGACATCAGTAGAGATGTAACATTTAATGAAGACTCAGCCTACAACAAATCCAGAAAGAAGCCTGCTGAAGAACTTGAAGAAACAGAAGCACCCAAAATTCATGACACAACCATGAACGAAGAAAGTCAAGAAGAAGATTGAGAATTTGAAGAACCTCAAGAACCTATAGATCCACCTCAGGAGAAGAATCCTCATAAGAGGAAAACTGCTTGGGTATTAGAACCTATCCAAGGTGCAAAAAGATATGGGGTTTTAGAAGAGAATCACAGAGAAAGAAAGAGGACTAGGTCCTGCTCCGGGTATGTAGCATTATTATGTGATTTCATCAATAAAGAACCTTCCAACTATGAAGAAGCAACATAAAGGAAATAATGGAAGGATGCTATGATTGAAGAGTATCAATCGATCATGAAGAATGATGTTTGGGATGTTGTCCCAAGACCAGAAGGGAAGTTGGTTGTAACTTCCAAATGGATCTATAAGATCAAGCATGCTATAGACGGCAGCATAGAAAAATATAAAGCAATATTTGTTGCTCATGGCTTCTCCCATAAAGAAGGAATAGATTATGCAGAAACTTTTGCACCTATAGCCAGATACACCTCGATCAGATCAGTACTTTCTCTGGTTGCAATGATGAAATGGAAGATACACCAGAGGGATGTCAAGACTTCCTTCTTGAATGGTGTAGTGGAAGAGGAAGTGTATGTGGAGCAGACACTCAATTTTGAGACACATGATAGGGAGACTCATTAGTGTATATTGAAAAAAAGCCCTGTATGGTTTGAAACAGGCACCCAGGACATGGTACAACAGAATTGACAGCTTTCTATCCAGTTTGGGCTCTACCAAGAGTAAATAAGATTCCAACCTTTACTACAAGGTTGAAGATGGAAACCCAGTGATGCTCCTACTATATGTAGAAGATATGTTTGTAATAGGTATGGATGGGTTGATTGCTGATACGAAGAGGAAACTTGCTTCCAAGTTTGAAATGAAGGACTTGGGTATGATGCATTATTTTCTAGGCATGGAGGTGTGGTAGAATGCAGATGGAATTTCCCTGGGACAAGGGAAATATACGGTAGAGATCGTGAAGAGATTCAGGATGATGGACTGCAAGGCCATGACCACACCTATGGCATCAAACCTGAAGATATTGAGTGATGCTTCATTAGAAGCAGTTGATGCTACAATATATCGTCAGATGATTGGGTCCTTGATGTACCTGACAAACATAAGGATAGATACTTGCTTTGGTGTGAACACATTGAGCCAGTTCCTGACAGATCGGAGACATGTTCACTTGGTTTCTACAAAGCATATTTTGAGGTACTTGAGGGGTATAGTTGATTATGTGCTCAAGTATGACATGATTTAGAAGATTAACCTGGAAGGTTATGTTGATTCAGATTCTGTAGGAAGTTCCATCGATAGGAAGAGCACTTCAGGGTGTTGCTTCAGTATGGGATCAGGTGAGATCTCTTGGTTTAGTAGGAAGCAGTCCTATGTGGCACTGAGTACAACTGAAGCAAAGTATGTCACAACTTGTTCAGCTAGTTGTGAGGCAGTATGGCTAAGGAAGCTACTATCTAATTTATTTGACCTACAGTTAGATGATATTTGTATATATTGTGACAACTAGAGTTGTGTGAAGTTGTTAGAGAACCTGGTGTTCCATGACAAGTCGAAGCATATCAATATCAAATATCTCTATATCAGGGATATGGTGCAGAGAGGAGCAGTGAAGCTCCAGTATGTTGTGACAGACGAACAGATAGTTGATGTGTTGACAAATCCATTGGCTAGAGTGAAGTTTGAATACTTCAAGGAGAAGCTTGTTGTTTTCCAGATCAAATTTCCCTCCAAAGGGAAGTGATGAGTCCATGAGCCATTCTGACATGGTGAGAGGATTGGTTCCTTCCATGGTTAGATGTAAGGGCTGAGCCATTCTATCATCGTGAGAGGATTGGTTCCTTCCTTGTCAGATGTGAGTGCTGATCCATTCTGATGTGAGTGTAGGATTGGTTCCTACATTATCAAATATAAGTGCTAAATTCCATTCTTGGAATGGAGGCACCTAGTCAGTTACCATGAAAGATTAGTCTAGAACTGAGGGCCATTCTGATATGACTGTGGGATGTGTTCTCACATGATCAGATATGAGTGCATGTCCATTCTAATTTGATTGAGGGATGTGTTCCCACTTGATCAAATATAAGGGCTGATTCCATTCTCTGGGAGAATGGAAGCACCTGGTCAGTTACCAAGAAATCTCAGTCCGGGACTAAGGGCCATTCTGATATGATTGTGGGATGTGTTCTCACATGGTCAGATATGAGTGCATGGACACTCTAATGTGATTGAGGGATGTGTTCCCACTTGATCAGATATACCGGTTGATGCCATTCTATGGGAGAATGGAAGCACCTGGTCAGTTACCAGGAGTCCTCAGCCTAGGTCTGGGAGCCATTCTAGTGTGAGTGTGGGATTGGTTCCCACATGATCAGATGTAAGTGTAGATCCTTTCCATAGATTATAGTAGGTGTGTCGTATCATGCTAGTGGATGTTAGTGCTGTGCCTTTTCACAGATGGTAGTAGGTGTGTCCTACCATGCTGGTGATTGTAAGTAATGTGCCTTTTCACAGATGGTAGTAGGTGTGTCCTACAATGCTGGTGATTGTAAGTGTTGTGCCTTTCCATAGGTTGTAGTAGGTGTGTCCTACCATGCTGGTGGATGTAAGTGCTGATCCTTTCCATAGATGATAGTAGGTGTGTCCTATCATGTTGGTGGATGTGAGTGCTATGCCTTTTCACAGATGATAGTAGGTGTGTCCTATCATGCTGGTGAATGTAAGTGTTGGGCCTTTCTGACAGGGTTGTGGGATGTGTTCCCACATGGTTAGATGTGAGTGTTGGGCATGCCTTTCTGACATGGTGTTGGATGTGTTCCTCTCATGGTCATATGTAAGTGCTGGGTGGGCCATTCTGACTTAGGGTTAGATATAAGTGTTGAAGAAGACCTACATGGAGGCTAGTGTTATAGCTCAAAATAAAACATCTCTTCCTGTGACCATTTTCCTATGTTTTCATTGCATGTCAACACTTCCATGATGACACTTCATGAAAAGTCACTGAAAAAAACACCTAACTTGGAGGACCCATATCTTGAGTTTTGTAACTCCGATTGACCTCATCTTTGCACCATTGGAAATATATTTTAGTTAGATAAAACTTCCTAGAAGATGCCAAAGTCTAAAAATTTTCAGAAATACACTAAAATTGATTTTTTGATGTGTACACGACTTTCCTTAAGGAAACCCACGTATGTACGTGAGTTTCTATATATAATAGTTGCGTACACCTTAAATACATGACTTTCTGCATTGCAACCCATGTATACCACCTCGTGTATGCAACTGTTGTCTCTGCAACCCACGTACACCTCTTGAAAATGTCAAAAAATACGTATTTTGAAATTTTGGTAGTTTGGGTAGTTATTCAAGTGACTCCTTCAGTTGTAACTACTTTGTCTTCGACCCTAACTCTTCATTAACCATATAAATATAGGTAGGGAGGTCCATGAAAGGGGACTTGAATATTTGCATTGTTATACTGGAGGATTTGGATCTCTCTTTGCCCACACATTTTCCCTAGTGATCATCCCCTTGTGTTGCAGAGCTTGGAGGTTGAGTTCCTTGGAGAAGAGAAGCAACAGAACCAGATCAAGGTTTCGTGAGGTGTCAAACTTGAAGAGAAGGTACACTTGTACTTGTTTTCAAGATTAATAAATATGTGATGTCCTTCTTCTTCCCAAATTATTTTTCAATGTTTGATTGAATATTTGTTTATGATCATATGATGATGTTAGTCAGATAATTATTTCATTTTTATTTGATTATCATTTCTTTATATGTGGTCATATTGGTTTGAGGAAGGTATAATTTTTTTTGCAGGTCTCTTGAAGAAAGAGGAGCGAGAGGAGCAAGAAGAGGATTGAAAGGCTCCTTGGATCAACCTTTTTTTGGCTAAGGTATGAACCATTCTAATCTCTGATCTTGCTTGTATATAATTGCAAAACCATCTGCATCCACCTTTCAACCCCAATATATTGACGGCCTCTTAAACCCTAGCCATAGGAAACTTTCTTTTACAACAGAACTGGCGACTCCGCTGGGGAGCCCAGACTGCTGTGGGTTAGCTCTGTAGATTAGTGCCCAGTATTTTCCTTGATTGTGTGTGTGGTATTCTGTCTTGGTTCATGCTTAAGGTAGTGTTGGGAGACCTTGAAAAATTTCCTTTTTATTAGAAAATTTTGTACCTATACGCGGGTTTCTCTTGCATACAGTCACGTACATAGGCCTACATACGCAGGTTTCTCTATAGGATAGTCGCGTACAATACATGGTTTTCCCTTGTGCACAGTCGTGTACAATCCTGAGTATTCAAATTTGTGGGTTAGGGTTTGGTTTTCCCTGTCCCTCTATAAATTTTGTTTGTTGGTTGGTATTCCTTATTAAGCACTGTACTGTGAGTTTGATGACCTTGTTGGCCATGCCTTGTGCTTTCTTGTAAAGCCCTTGAGTTCTTTTGTTTGGATTGTCTTTTTGTTTACAACTTGAAGTGGATTTACCTGTTTGGGTTATAAGTTCAAGTGTTGGTTGTCTGAATCAATGATCAGGGTTCTAGACATTGTTCATCCCATTCTATTTTTGGATAGTGATTGGTGTGCCACTTGCCTCTATGTGATCTCATTGTTTTCCTTACATTGTATCCGCCCAATCTAGGGTTCTAAGTCTTCCGTAGGTGGTTGATCCTTGGTCTTGTTAATATGCTTACTTCACTTTGCTTACTTTATTTAGTGAGTTTAATTAAATCATACTTAATTTTTGTGCATTTAGGTGCATAGTAGTTGTCTATTTGCTTTACTTACATTGCTTGCTTGCATTAGCTGATAGGTTGTTTTTCTTTTGCATTTATAAAAGAAAAATAAAAAAACACATGTTTTCTTTATATGCATGTAGATTAGGTTTTTAGTCTAGATTGCATGGCATATCATTGTTTTTGAAAAAAATAAAAGAAATTGTTCTTTCGTGGTTTTCAAGTTTCTATTTGAAAAATAAAGAGAATAGTTTTTGCTTTTTGCATTTCATATCTCTTTTCTTAGTTACTTTATTTCAACTTTGAGTCAAAACACCACATAAGTTTCACACCATTTACCCTCTGACTAAAAACAACCCTTAAAATAAACGATATAATTTGAAAATTATTAGTAAGTTTTATTTTATAGGGTCATACACCAACTAGCTTAGGCTAGACTTGTGGATTAGGGAGTTTCAACTCTCCACAAGTGTTAAAATTTCATACGTAGTTGGCCAATCACTAGGTAAACCATTTTTCTACATTGATTTTATCTGGGAAGCTCCTCTCAAATGGGAGTTAAGCACAAGGTTCTGTGGAGGCTTGGACCGAGGAGATAACCCTATGATTCCTTGTCAAAGCGTAGACCAAGGTTTTTGCGCATCTGGGGATTCTGTCTTAGACAAGATTCTGGGATTTGCTACCCTTCCCATGCATATGAACCAAGCTTCTGACTATCCCCCTAGATTTCCAATATATTTAAGGTAGCCTTTAGTCTCTTTGACATCTAGGCTTCATACACAGGTACACCGAAAGGCTATTTCTGGTTGACCTTGGATGGGCTTGGAAGGTAACCCCAGTAGAAGGTGTGGGAGGGCGGTGGGTGATTCCTCCACTTGTGCCTAAGAAAATATATAGGGAAACCAAGTAAATATCTATCAGCTTTCTCCTAGAAAGCATATCTTATACCTGTTTGTCTATTTGGTTTCAGGAATTTTTAGTGAGTGCTGTGTGGTTTGTCTGTACTTAGTGTGCCTTTAGGTGTGTGCTTTGTAATTTTGGTTTCCTATTGACCTTAGACTTTATATTATTGTTTGAAACTATGTCTAATACCCCTTTAAAAACCAACCAAGAGATCCCCATGCTGGAAACTCCTTGTACTATTACTCTCATGGGGAATGTTGGTGTTCCCTTGATGGCCACCTTGAATCTACCTGGATTCACCCTAGGGATACCGGTGTGGTTGTTTTCCACTCCAATGCCCCCAATGCTTTCCATGTAAGATCCTTATATCAAGGGCATCAAAACACTACTTCCCCTTCACCTGTAGTTGATTCTCCTCCTCCTGTTACCTCATGCGGTAAAAGTACTGATACTAGTAACCGGCAGTCTAAAAGGAGTAAAAGAAGGAGGAATAAGAAGAAGGAACATAAGAAAGGGGGCACCCATTCAACCTATGCAATTCAAGTTGAACCTCACCACCCAACCTCTGCAGTTCATGTTGGGGGAACCTATCCAACCTCTGTAGGTCATGTTGGATCTAAGCACTCAACCTCTACAAGTCAAGTTGGTCTTCACCATCCAACCTTTGTTAATCATGCTGGTGGGATCCTTCCAACCTTTCTAGGTCATGTCAAATCAAGTCACTCAGCCTCTATAGTTCATGTCGAGGGAACTCGTTCAACCATTGTTGTTCAAGTTGAACCTCCCCATCCAACCTCTGCAGTTCATGTTGGATCCATCCACCTAGTCTCTGAAGTTCATGCAGGGGGCACACACTTAACTACTGCAAAGCATGTTGATCCTAACCATTCAGCCTCTGTTGTTCATGCTAGTGGTGCTCATCCAATCTCTACAATTCATGTTGGACCTAGCCTCTCAGCCTCTACAAGTCATGCTGGGGGTAGTCTCTCAACCTCTGTAGTTCATGTTGAAGACAATCCATCAACCACTGTGAACATGTTGAAACTGTTGAAAAGACTACCTGTTCAAAACACAATCCCAAGTTTCCTTGTAAGATTTGTGAGCGATACCACCTTACTTATAAATTCTCTTCTATCACAGAGGCATGAAGAATTTGGTTTCATGGTCATCCCGTTTTTGAACATTCTGAAGCTTTTCAACAACCAACCTCTCTTAGTCAGGTTGTACCCAGTTACCCAACCTCTAGTGGTCATGCTAGGGGAAAAATATCAACCTCTATAGGTCATGTTGAGATAAAATAGTTAGCCACTACTAGTCATGTTGATACCGTTGAGAAAATTGGTTGTTCGAAGTGCAAACATAAGTTTCCTTGTAAGCTATGTGAGGGAGATCATCTTACTCTCCAGTGCCCTGCTATCGCAAAGGTGCGAAGAGTGTGGTCTGAGACTCAAAAATTTCCTTCTCCTAAAAAACCTATATTTTCTCAAAAACCTAATGTTGGCCGGAAAAACTAACAAATGGCCAACTTACAGAAAGACAACCCACACACTCAACTTACTGCAACCTTGTGTGTGTTTGGTGTGACTGTCTCTCATAGGATAAAGTCCCTGCTGCCTGTGAAATGTGCTCTCAAGGTAGAGAGTCTCTTGAGGTGTAGGTGGTAAGTTTTACTTAATCAAACCTTTGTACAAATCAAAAGATTTAATCTAAAATGACTAACTAATACTAACAAAATACCTTAAGCTAAGAACTAAAAAAATATAGCAGCTCTTAATCCTATTCTAAAATGACCTAGATGCAAATTATCTATCCCAAACTGGGACCTTGAATTAATACTCTGATAGCATGTTTTATTACAAAAAAAAGCGATCTATAATCCTGCAATGTTAGGAAATCCCAATATCAGCAGAAATAGATCTAAATCAACTTACAATAAAACAACATCTTATCATAAATTAATTTGAACATGAAATAAAACTTGTAATCAAAATAGATTTAACACAGTATTGAAGCATGACAAGTATACTCAGGTACTAATGTAGAAATCGAACAAAGTCAACTCACACAGTTAGTACTTCATATAATACAATCTCATAATCAACTGAAAAAAAAGAATCATGAAGAAACTCATTTACTTTTCCATATGACAAAGAATCATTCACACTTCAACACTATGTCCTTAGTTCATAATCCATTAAAAAAAAAGCTTTCACATATATTATAACTATACATTCATATGAAAACGGAATTCAACAAAGGAAAAACAACATTAAGACAACATGATATAACTGACAGACTTAGCTAATGTCTTCAGAATCTCTATAAAATCTAGTAGTCCTCAGAAATAGTTCTAAAGGAACACAAGCACACAAAATAATATTAAGTACTGTAATATATTTGTTCTTCACAAGTTTTAGGATTCCAACCCCTTTCTTCAATTTAGAGGTTGCTTATAAAGGAAACTAAAAAATACAACTGATAAACTAAAATTCCTATTCCTCAAGAAATATATGGATTACAACCAAATATGCCAAGAAGGTTAACTTACTAGAGAAAATCCAGCGTTATATTCTCCAGATCATGATAACACCATATTTGATAGTTGAGGCTAATAGAGGCTTAGAATTAGAAATGTAGCAATCACAGAGAATCAATCAGTTGTAAATCGCAAAACATTCTTCATTGAGTAACCATGCATAGTCAATAAGACACAAATGTAGGCCAGCATCCATGTTTATCCCAACAGCTTCATTGACAATTGTAAATGTTTAACAGAAATCTGTTTAGCAGGATTTAATGATGATCATATAAACATGAGCGAGATATCTGCAGAATTTTAATTCTGTAGATATTTCAATTTAATAATTTAAACCATGAACTAAAAGTAAAAAACTGACAAAGAAAAAACATCACTAACCTGTGATGGCCTGTTCAAAATCCTTTCTATGCATAATTTAAGATACAAAAGACAAAATTTAGAAGTCATTAGAGAAACAAAAATTAAAGTTTTTAAAGCCGATTTGACTGAGAATCGAATGGGTACAATTCTCCTAGCTTCATCCAGTTTAGCTCTGAACCTGACAGCTCTGGTCCTGTTAATCCTGTTCCGTTTCTTCAACTTTTGATTCTTTAACAAAATATTTTTAATCACTTCTTTGTACTTCAACTTCTTTCCTCTCAGCACATCCCATTTCTCAATTCAGGAGATCAATTCAGCTTTTAAACCTGTGATTTCCTCCATGGAAATTGTTTGTATAACCTATGCTTCCTTTAAATCTTTTTGCTGGGATTTGGATCAATTTGATATTTCAACTCTCTGTTCATGTTTATTCGGGCTTATTCAGCTAGGTAAGGTTTTCTATCAATTTCTTGATCACACTCATGGTTCACTTGCTGACTGTCAATAGCCTCATTTGCAGAAACAAACACGTACCTAAGATTTAGAACAGATGGGCCTATGGGAGTTGGATTTGGTTGAACTTCTAAAGAGTCACTTACCTCAACAACCGAGATATCCCCAATACTCAAATTTCTCTTGGAAAGTAAAGCGACTATCATGCTACATGTGGTTCTATGTATAGCCCGAATGCTCATTGCTCGACTAGTCTGATCTTTAGCCTCTGTCTACTTTATGTCAACCTGTGAATAAGGAGGATTCTTGTTTTGACAAGTTATGGGGATTGGTTTTTTCCTTATTTGATCTCGGGACTTATTAGCATGAGTTTTAGCACTAGTTTCAACCTCAACTTTTACATCATCAAAACTTAGGGTTTGGTCAGGTTGAAACATTTCATCACCCAAATCATCCCGAGAACTAGAGTCCTCAATTTCATGCTTGGCTTCCTAATTGTTTACATGACTACGTCTAACCCTAGGTCTCTGTTTGGGCCATTCCTCGTTAGCACCAAACCCATTTCACACAAGGAAGGAATCCTAGGTTTGACCTAGTTCTTCCAGTTGACAAAACACAAGGATTTTAATTAATCCATGATGGAATAAACTCCTATTTTTATCCCTGACATTGGTCTGACAGGTGGATGCCATTTTGTGCGAAATATTCAAAAAGAAAAAGGGCATATTTACAGGGTACCCTTTGAATATCATCAATAGCCGAAGGTGATAAAATTGCATCTGAGACAGCCTACCTTCGTAAGTTCCATACCTGATAATTAGCTCCAAAATATCCCACCATTTCTTCATTAACAATATATAGGGGAAGCTGGATTTGAACTTGGTTTGTCGATGAGCAGGGGTAAGAAACCCCTTCCAATGGTCATTCTTAATATGCTTTCCTTTGTACCACCTCTTACCAATTTGTGGCAACCCAACGGCTCGAGAAATAAATTCCTCAGACAGCGTAAGTTGAATGTCTCCCACATGTGCATGAACCCCATCGAATGACCCTGCGAACGCCTTGGATACCACCATATTGAAACCATAAAGCTTTCGTAAGAACTCCAACCATCCAAACCTTGACACTACCTCTTGACACTCTGGCCCAGTATGTGTGGCTAGGGTTTTAACCCTAGCTTGTGTGAATGAGCACCTACTAAGGAGAAGGGACTCCTTAGTAGCAGTTCAATATGTGTAAATTAAAAAGCTAAAAAAGAAACTCTAACATGTGCATAAAATAGAAAAATAAAATGTAAATAATGGTTTTGGTATTAATATTAACTCCAATGTGAAGGTTGGTGAAGCCCGTTGCGGTGATCCAATAGGGTTGCTCCGAGCTCCAGCTTGCTCCTTCTCTTTCTCCAATGGTGGAAATGGGCCAAAAGGGGCTCTCAAGGTGAAAGTAGCTCAAGGGTGAGCTAGGGTTTCAAGAGATAGTTTGGCAGAGTAAGGGTGCTTATGATTGTGGATATGAAATAAGGGGTCTCCATCACCTATTTATAGTTTTTCAGTGGTGGAGTGCTGGCCCATGGTTTTGGAAACCATATGGTTTAGGGTAGCTGTATAGGGTTTTTTCCTCCTTTTCCTCATTATTTTATATTTTTTCTTCCCTTTTTAGGCTTTTTTGATGGTTTTATGGCCTTTTGGAGGCTTTTTAGTGGGATTTTTTCTATTTTAGAGGAATTTTGGATATTTTTGGAGGAAAAAAGGGGTTTTTAAGGGAAATATGGTAGAAAAATGGACAAATGAGCCATGTAGTGGGGTAGATGAGGTAGTGAACACTTTTTGGGTGTTAACAGATTGCCCCCTGATGTGCGAGGGTAGGAGCTCATCATATGGCCGATGGACATCATAAGTCATAAATGGTGTTCCTGGGGTGTGGAGAAGCGAAGAAACAAACAGAAGCCCGGAACAACGATCCTGAACCAACTGCAAGAACTAAAAGTACATAACCTCAATAATGGATGAGGAATCATCTGATCATATGGACGAGGCGGGCATTCCCATGCTCGTATCAGGATATAGCATAATAATAACAATGGGGTCCAAAAAGAGGGACCTATCATATACATGGCCTCAAATACTAAATGAGGAAGAATCTCAATATATGGACGAGGCGGGCATACCCATGCTCGTATCAAGATACATAAACATAACTGTGAGGCCCAAAAAGATGGACCTGTAGTATACATAAAAAACCACTGTGTATATCATAAGGGTCTAGAAGGGACACAAATCTGGGACATAATGCTGGGCTGACCATGTCTGAGCTGAAAAACTGATGCACTGGAATGACAGCAGTGCTACTGAATGTGGTACCAAAGGAACTGATGACCTACTGTATCAGAGTGACAAGGGTCATACTCGCAATGGTACACTGAACTGGGTACTCAAGGAAGCATGGAACTAGATGGATTCCAAATACAATCACCAATGCAGCCCAGACATCCACGGGAACATATAACTGGGCGTTCTGAAGTGACTCACCAATGTGCTAGAGTCAGGGGAAATCCGGGGTCTTCGACAAATAATAAAAGGGATATAAATCCTGCGCGATTCTCAATGATGCGATCAAGGTGCTGAAGTCGAGCATGTGAGAAACAACCATTCGGAGAGGCAATGATGACTCCTCCCAAAGTGGTCCGTAGGCACTCACCATAGATGGTGATGGGTCCAAGGCACAGGGGCCTCTGGGTCTATCCTCTGGAATAGAGGGGTTGTCGTCGACAGAGGGAGACCTGCAAATATCAAGGCAATGATGTTTCCTTGACAGGAGCGCGAGGTGGAAAACCGAAATGTGATAGTACTGATAGCAGGATTGATAAACTGGGGGGAATAATTGGGCAAGTAGAGTGGGTGGACTCAAACTTCCTTTGTTCAGAGTATGATGGTGGGGATGACCAGGAAACATATGAAATTGACTGGTGGTAAGGGGATCATAGCTGTATTGGATCTGGGAGGGTGACTGGGCTGAGGGAGACTCAAGCTGTGGTAAAATGGCAGGAGACTATAGAATACTCTGAACAAAGGTGACCTAATTGGGGGTGCTGCCGAGAGGATCGATTATAGCGCCAAGAGGCACAGGGGGACTTCTTCATGGGTTAGGGAACTAGAAGAAGTGTGTATATAAAATGGTACTGTCGTGTGGATTTATAGGAGCCCAGGAAAATTCATGCTCATGGTTGCTTTCAATTTTAAGGAGTCTGAAAGCAATAAGAAGACTCAGAAGTAATGGAATGGTACTATCGTGTGGATTTTACGAGCCCAGGACAGTTCATGCTCATGGTTGCTTTCAATTTTAAGGAGTCTGAAAGCAATAAGAAGACTCAGAAGTAATGGAATGGTACTATCGTGTGGATTTTACGAGCCCAGGACAGTTCATGCTCATGGTTGCTTTCAATTTTAAGGAGTCTGAAAGCAATAAGAAGACTCAGAAGTAATGGAATGGTACTATCGTGTGGATTTTACGAGCCCAGGACAGTTCATGCTCATGGTTGCTTTCAATTTTAAGGAGTCTGAAAGCAATAAGAAGACTCAGAAGTAATGGAATGGTACTATCGTGTGGATTTTACGAGCCCAGGACAGTTCATGCTCATGGTTGCTTTCAATTTTAAGGAGTCTGAAAGCAATAAGAAGACTCAGAAGTAATGGAATGGTACTATCGTGTGGATTTTACGAGCCCAGGACAGTTCATGCTTGTGGTTGCTTTCAATTTGAAGGAGTTTGAAAGCAAATAAGAAGACTCTGAAGTAAGGGAATGGTACTGTCGTGTGGATTTTACGAGCCCAGGACAGTTCATGCTCGTGGTTGCTTTCAATTTTAAGGAGTCTGAAAGCAAATAAGAAGACTCTGAAATGATGGAATGGTACTGTCATGTGGATTTTACGAGCCCAGGACAGTTCATACTCATGATTGCTTTCAATTTTAAGGAGTCTGAAAGCAATAAGAAGACTCTGAAGTAATGGAACGGTACTGTCGTGTGGATTTTACAAGCCCAGGACAGTTCATACTCGTGGTTGCTTTCAATTTTAAGGAGTCTGAAAGCAATAAGAAGACTTTGAAGTAAGGGATAAAAGTATACCGAACAAAAGGAATGGCCAGGCAAGGAGGAAGTGTTAAATCAAGGAACATTTATGATGACCAGGACCGAGGGTGAGGGGGAACACTGGTGGGTCTCCTTGCAGGGTGAATGAATGGTGGCAAAATAATGAAACATTTGCAGTATGACAGGAGTGAATGGCTCATGTAAAAAATGTGGAAAAGTCTGATGGCGGATGATGTGGTGCGCAAATCGAGGCAGCAAGGTGTCGGGACACAATGTTGAAATTGTACCAAGTGAGAGCGAGAAATGATCTCAAGCATCATCACGAGCTCGGAAAAAATGAATCTGGTGATATAAAAAGTGTGAAAAAATGGAGAACGGCCGAAGTGGCGCTCAAACCGAGGCGACTAGCGGTGTCTAAAAAATAATATGAACGGGACACTGTTTCTGACGAATGGGGGGTACATCAGGCCATGTGTCAATGTGGTGCTCTATAATGGCAGGGTCAAGGCTGGGCATTTCAGTATAGGACCAGGCAAAGACATCACGGAATTCTATGAATATTTTGTTGTATTCCTCAATCTCTTGCTCACTACAAGAGGCTCCTAAGGTGATGAGTTTGGGGGTGCTTCCTGGGGCAGCGATATCAGTTTGGATGACAGGTGAGATGTTGGCCATGTTACCCTCCTCGAAGGCGTCAGGAGTAGGAATAGGGTCCTTGAACCAGTCGACCTTGGGGGGAAGGAAGTCTTTGGATTCAACTGCAAATTGGGTAGCAGTGTTAGAGGAGGATTCATCTGGGAGGAAGTAGGAACGATGGTGCATGTCATCCCAGGGATACTCCGGGGCAGTGAGAGCCTCAAGGATTTCCTCATCAGTACGAAAAGTTTGTGTCGTCAAATCGGTTGACGAGGGAGTAGTGGCAGAAGAGATCATATAAATGGTATTATCCTCTCCGGAAGGGGAAGAGACCCGGGGGGTGGATCTCCTCAATGGTGGGTGGTGTCGTCTCAAGGTCCAGATTGTTCATCTCATAGAGAGCTACTCTGTAATCGAGGAGATCGGGACAGTGATGGGTGTAATGCCCCGTAAACACCGCATATGTCACAGGGGTGGTTAGCGCGTAGGGATTTGTCGCGAGGCTTAGGGGTTGGATCAAGTTGGACAACCGGTATACTGGGGTCGTCGTCAAGCATCTGCATGTCTTCCTGTACTGCTGGTAACTGAGGACATTGGTGAGTCGTATGGCCCAAGTCAACCCACAACGAGCATTTGGGAGGAGCATGAAACACAGGGGGGTTTTTTACTATCTTGGGAGGTGGGACAGCGGAGTAAGGTTGGGGGCCTCTGCCCCTAGTGGGTTTGGTAAGAGGAGGGGGGGGAGGGGGGGTTCGTGGAGGATGACGGAGTAACGACACCAAGAGGTGGTTGACTAGTAGTGACAATGGGTTACACCAGTTGTAGGACGACATCTGGTGTCAGCAGGGGAATGGGAGGCGAAATATACCAAACGGGTAATCCTAAGGTTAACCCAGGGAGGCTGAGGGTAGCCATGACCGGGGCGCTAACTACTCCTGAGGGAGGGATGAGGAAAGGAATGGTATGGATGGGTGTAACACCAATGTGACTAGGTACCAAAGGGGGTTTAGGAAACAAGGGTGGTTGATGAGTAGGAGTTTGCGTGTGATGGGACAGGGTACATAGGTCGGATACGTCAATGGCGGGTGACGGGGGTGGAATAGATTGGAAGGTCGAGGTCATTGGCGCGTCTGAGTAAACTCCGGGCCCCATAGAGGAAACAAATGAGGTGGTGGCACCCGAAACAGATTGTTCAACCATGGGGAGAACATTTTCGGGTGCCGCGGCGGCATTGGGATCATAGTAGGTGAGTTGGTCGACCTTGACCACACGTCCCTCATGGGGGAACATCATGGTACGAAAAACGGAAGAAGCAACCTCTCGCATGGCGTACATGTAGCTTTGGCCAAGTAAAAGGTTACAATCAAGCTATGCATTAATAACCTCAATGTCGATGAGGACGGTTTTGCCAGCCAGCTGGACGAGGACGTTAGTTAATAGGCCTTGTGGTTGAGCCGAATGGCCGTCGTAGGCTCGCAATGCAATAGTGGACTATTGGAGAGGGGGGGATCCCAATTTCTGCCAGATGAAGGTAGACATGACACATGTAGAGGCACCTTCATCAATAATGCATCGATGGATGACAAAATTCCGAATGGAAACAAAAACTTGGAATGTTAAAGTGGAAGGCATGCGGGGTTCAGATTGGTCCAAATCAAATGCCATTAAATTCGAATCATTTGGATCGATAGCCCCGATGGCTGAGAGTAAAGTCTTGCGCTGCAAAGGGTAGTTTTTTAAGACTTCTAACATAGACATGGCTGCGAGATATTGGGCTAAGTCATCGACAATGTTGTAGTTTGACGCAGCCCGCGCATTGGGGTTATTGTTGATACGACGAAGCGGGAAACGAGGTACTTTGGGAGCGCCATCTAGTGGAGGTGGAGGTATATGTAATGCCTGATTAGTGGGATGAGCGTTAGTGGGTTTATCGACGGGAGGGGCTTCAGAGGTGGAGCCATATTGGTTTCGCCGAGTCTAGAGGTTGACCTCATCGAAGGACATCATCAACAAGTGGTGGGTACCTGAGTCAAACATGGGTTGATCAGGAGTAGCGTAAGTGATTTGTTGTTGGGTTGGCGCATTGGCTTGAGGGGGAGCCAACAATTGAGTGTTCACTACGCCTTGGTTTGGTAAGGGGTTTTGCAACACCAAAGGTGGCTGCTGAGGTTGTGGGGGGTTGGGTGGTGCTTGAGGAGCCGCATGCCCTTGGCGGTGGGCATCATCAACCCAAAGTTGTCGAGCTTGCTCCAAGTGTGGGAAAGCATGTGTGTAGTGGCCACAGACCCCGCAAATAGAACAAGGATGGTTTGTTCACAAATTGGGGTTTTTATCCTACTTGGGTGGGTGATCAGGGTTTTGAATAGCAGGGGCCGCATTATTATTATCGTGGGGATTAGGGGGTTGACCATCTTGGTCTATAGCTTGGTTGTTTCCACGATTTCGGCCCCTGCAATGGTTTTTTTGGCCCTAGGTGCGTTGGTTGTTCTGGTTTTACTGCGGGTTTTGTTGGGCGTAAACTTGCCCTTGGGCAGCAGGTGGATTCTGAGGTTGCGCGGGTGCTGGAGCAGGTTGCGGTGGATGATATGTAGGTGGAGGCTACGCAGGTGCAGCAAATTGAGGGGGTTGCTGATAGGGTTGCGGAGCGGATTGTGGGTTTGCCGCAGGGGCTGCTTGTGGCAGGTAATAAGCGGGTTGGGCTTGTGAAGGCACAGGAGCTGGTGCAGCCTACTGATGGTAGTAGGGCTGAGGTGTGACCGGGGGGGCGTAAGCGGGAGTCACATGACCGAAACACTGAGGTGGACATGAGGGTCCATGGGAATGGTGGTGATGTGTCATGGGAGCATACGAGTTGGTTACTCCAGACTGTGAGGTAGCCTGCGAAAGGTCAGGGCCAGGGGTAGGACGTGCTATGGAAAATGGTTGACGATGTGAAGAGACACGAACAATGATGCCATCGGCAGCATGGGATGCCCCCGGGGCATCGTGCTGGGAGGAATCGCTGGGAGGGGCGTCAGGTATAATGGTATAGAGATAACCCGACTGGGTGTAAATGAGGTCGAATTGTTGGGCCTTAAGGGTGGCCTCTTCTTCAAACTGCGGTCTTTCGGATGCCACATCCTTAGCAATGATAGGAAGAAGGGATTTGAGGAACCAATCGAGGAAGATACGGTCGTCTAATTTGTTCTTGCATAAGCTACGGCGTCGACGCCACTCATGAATGTGGTCCATGATGTGGGTAGCCGTGTTTTGTCTGCATGATAGGAGGATCTCAACACCCGCGTCATAGTGGAAAGGTAACTGGAAGAACTGCAGGAAGGTTGAGGCAAGGGAAGCAAAGGTGGCATGGGTTCCATGGGGTTGCTCGATATACCACTTGGCTGCAGAGCCAGTGAAGGTGCGCTATAAGAGACGGAGGTGAATAGAGTCGTCCACTATGGAGTTGGATGAACACCATAGATGGAAGGACATAATGTGGTTTTGTGGGTCCTCACCTGCCTTGCCCTCAAACTTAGGGATGTCAGAGGGGAGCTTGGTGGGCATGTGAGGCCACGCAGGGTCGTGTCGAATAGGGTCGTTGGTTAATCTGGCTAGGTCAAGCAGGTTGAGGCTAGCCATGAATGGAAAACTGGAAGAAGGATGTGACACAGTAGTGGGTTGGACCAAGTTGGGGGCAATGCCCCCAAGTGGAGGGGTAGTGTTAGGGAGGTTTCCCACAAGTGGGGGAATTAAGGTGGTATGGGATGGTCCTACACCACCATGGGTAGTGTGAGCCACTGATGGAGTGGGAAGAGGTATTCCTGCTGTGGGAATAGGTGCCGTGAGGGGAACGGTAGATGGGGGGCCCATGGAGGGCGCACCAAAAGTAGTTGTGGTAACTGGTGTAGTGGTGGATGTGCCACCAATGGTCCCTACCAAGATGGGAGTGGAAGTCATGCCAGCCATGGGGCTAGTAGGGGCAGTGTAAATGGGGTTCTCAGACTTTGGCTCAGAATCGGAGGTAAAATAAGGGGCGTCAATATATGGTGACAGAGTCCTATGCCACTGACGAGTGGAGTCAAGTGAGAAGGCTCGAGATCTATGATAAGTGGTATCAAGTGAGGATGATATGTGTCTATGACAAGTGGTGTCAAGTGAACCGTGCTGTGGGGGCTCGCCCCTGAGGCGTCGAGAATGTCTCGGGGACTCAATGGTGACAGATGGTGTTAATTCTCTGTGGGTTGAGGCAGGTAAAAAAAAGCTCAAAAACCCTAATGCAACCAAGTGTGCAGAAGGAGAGCTCAAAAAATAGGGCACTCAGGCCAACAACCAACTCAAAACACCCAATGTAATAGTTGTTCTACAATAGGTGGAGTGTCAACAGAAATGGTCAGAATACCAACAAGCAACAAGTTTCCTAAAAATAAAAAATGGTGGACTCACTAGACCAAAAGGAGGTAAGGGAGCAGGCAAACACCTAACTAAAAGTATTCTGACTCAACTAGACATATCCTCTGCAAGGTGATGAAATCCAAGTCAGACAATATGAATAGGAAAGCCAAGTGGCTAAGATATCCCCCTACTGGGAGGGACATCGGGTAGTCAATCCTAGAAGAATGGAAACTAAGATACCCCGTTCATGACACGTCTAGAAAGGTGAATCTGCCGTTTGGTCCTTTTACCACAATACCCCTATACAGGGATATCCCGAGAACTACAAAAGGTAGCCCTTCAGTTACTGAATGGAGTGCGGTATTCCACTCAGGCCTCCGGAACCAGTCTCGCGACTTCAACCCTCCTAAGGGAGAGGCCCTTTGGTAAACTGGTTGTGACCGTGCAAAAAAGTACTAGGGGATTTTGGTTCCCTAATTGGACAACAGCTATGTCTCAAGTGTAAGTAACTGAGGGTGTTATTGGAAGCCTATTCCCTCGATCCTACCTAACTACAAAGATTCTTTTGTGTTTCCCAAGTGGGGTTAGAATATTGGTTGAGTTAAGTAGTGTTTTAAGGATCACTTGAATTATGTGACAGAGTGTGTGCTCGTGAGGTGATGAACCCAAAATATAAGTGCCACACAAAGGGGCAACTTTCTAACTAACAATAATACTGAACTCACAACTTTAACATGCAAAATTTTCTGAATTAAAATGCTGAAATTTTAAACAGATTTTGTAAAAGGGAATAGAAATGATGTCGCAGAAAAGGTTGTAGGGAAGTAGGGCTGCAGGTGGAACAGATGGCTGTGCAGGTGTAAAAAATATTGCAGCAAAGGGGCTGGGTTCAAAAACAGAACAGTGGGTCTGTGGCGAAATCGGGCGGTCGGACCGCGGGTTTGAGGGAAACAGGTGCGGACAGGTCACGGCTTTCTGGCTGACAAAAGCAGTCGAACTGTAGGAAATAGGGAAAAAATCACAGTCGAATCGCGGGAAAAGGGTAGACAGACGCAGTTGGGTCGCAAGCAAAGGGGCTAAAAAGCACGATCGGGACGCGGGAAAATGGCCGACAGGCGCAGTTCGATCGCAGCAAACAAGCTGATTAGCCGCGGTTGGATCGCAGGTAACAGACTTGAATCCGTCGGCAAGGCGCTGGAAACAGTCTGATAGCCATGGTCGGATCGCAGGTAAAGGCCTAAAAGACGTGGTCGGGACGCGACTGCAGAGGGATAAGATGCAGTTTGCGACGGCCGAAAGGAAAAAATGGGAAATTACTGCAAAAAACTAAACAAGCAACGGAGTCGCCAAAACTGTGGCTAGGGTTTTACCCCTAGCTTGTGCAAATGAGCACCTACTAAGGAGAAGGGACTCCTTAGTAGCAATTCAATATGTGTAAATTAAAAAGCTAAAAAAGAAACTCTAACATGTGCATAAAACAGAAAAACAAAATGTAAATAATGGTTTTGGTATTAATATTACCTCCAATGTGAAGGTTGGTGAAGCCCGTTGTGGTGATCCAATAGGGTTGCTCCGAGCTCCAGCTTGCTCCTTCTCTTTCTCCAATGGTGGAAATGGGCCAAAAGGGGCTCTCAAGGTGAAAGTAGCTCAAGGGTGAGCTAGGGTTTCAAGAGCTAGTTTGGCAGAGTAAGGGTGCTTATGATTGTGGATGTGAAATAAGGGGTCTCCATCACCTATTTATAGTTTTTCAGTGGTGGAGTGCTGGCCCATGGTTTTGGAAACCATATGGTTTAGGGCAGTTGTATAGGGTTTTTTCCTCCTTTTCCTCATTATTTTATATTTTTTCTTCCCTTTTTAGGCTTTTTTTTATGGTTTTATGGCCTTTTGGAGGCATTTTAGGCCTTTTGGAGGCTTTTTGGTGGGATTTTTGCTATTTTAGAGGAATTTTGGATATTTTTGGAGGAAAAAAGGGGTTTTTAAGGGAAATATGGTAGAAAAATGGACAAATGAGCCATGTAGTGGGGTAGATGAGGTAGTGAACACTTTTTGGGTGTTAACAGTATGCAGATACTCATCACCAATAAGCTCGAACCTAGAAACTGGAGCCACGGCAGCGGATAAACAAATCTCTAGGGTTTTCGGAAGACATATTAAAATATACAGTCAATTTATCGATAGTCTACGTATTACCATCAATACTCTGAAATGCCTTATTCTATCAAAACCCTAAAAATATCCCTGTAAGTTCATCATAACATGAATTGGCAGAGATAAGAGATTTTGAAAATAACTTACCAAAAGATGATGAGCTGTAGGAGAGTCAAGCAAGCGAGTTATCAAGAGTGATTTTTGCATGATTAAAGTTTGACAGATGGAAACCTTCAAGTGACACAAATACCAAAACCCTAGCTCCACCATGACTTCAACGTTGATTGTTATCTCATAATGTCGTGATGATGTAGGCTAACTCATCTTTTTTTAACACATGATCAAATGGTTTTTCAAAACCCCAATCCTTCATCAATCAAATAAAATCATAATACTATGATCACCTAAAGTTATAATCAATAACTTAGGACCAAGCTCATTATAAAGAAAAATATGATCATGAAAAAAATTATAATGTAACCACCAATGTCAAAACATAAAAAGTGACTTTAAACCTTCATGAAAAGCTTTGATACTAACTTATTTCAGAAATACAAATTTGAAATGAGGGATAAGGATATAGTATAGTAGGGTTCATGAAGATCATATTAAATCCACTTTAAGACTTATGACAACTAAGATAAGATAAATATTTCAGAAGTGATGAAGCTTCACCAAATTTCCTATATGAACCAAATAGTAACAGTTATCAGACCATGCAGTAACTAGTTTGAATCAATAAGTTATAAATTCATTTGATTTTAATCATACATGAGTGATAAGTGGAAAAATAGGAGCTACTAATCTTCTGTAATTATAGTCCTCCAGGTGATTGACAGAAATGAGGAATTAAGATCAGGATAGTGGAATTTTTCCATAACTGATGTTAATCTCAGCGAATCGATTAGCCAAGTAAACTTCTATTGGGAGTGCCTTAAGAATCAAATATTCTAAGGGCACCCCCAAGATATCCATGGTGAGTGTTGATCGAGACCAAAAAAACAAATATTGTTCGAAAGATTATCAATTTTCAAATTATTTGTTTTCAAGAATGCTCCGAAGGGTGTTGCTTGCCAACAATTGGTGACATGCTGGGACCAAACCAGTTATCTCTGTAAAAAACAACATCCACACTTCAGATAATCACAAATGATGGCTTAAAAATATCAAATCTCCACCTAAATGATTCAAATTCAAAGTAGTCTGAACATATGACCAGACATCAACATATTTCTGTACCAACCCTATGACTGTCAGCTGAGTATTCTTGATCCTAATCAGACTCAAGCAAGAGTAGGATGACTTAATTCCAATCTAGATCCATAAGGTCAAAAAACAAGTTAAACAATACCCACATATATATGGCTTCTTTAGAACATCAGTTGGTTTTCCCCTCATTCAAGCAAAATATCAGACAATACTCCTTTTCTTTTCCTCTTTTTTTTATATATACTATAGGAACACAAAACCTTGTTAGTATATATACAAATCACATACATGGAGACAAACATGAAAAGAATTAATCAGAAACACTATCTTAGCTTGGTGACCAAATAATGATAGCCTTATTCACCAATCCTACCAGAAACTGATCAGACCAGCTCGTGATGAGAATTCCTGTCTCTCAGTTATTCGACTGAGAGTTGTTGTCATTGGCTTGGTAAAGAAATTTTGACAACATCATTCCAATAGAATTTATGATCATAAACAGACCGACTCGTGATGAGACCTCCTATTTTCTGATAATACTTTTCACATTCACCTTATTTCAAGAGTATTTCCCTGGTCGAATAACCAGATGTATTCATGAAAATGAGGGGAGGGAAACCACAGACTTTTGAAGATTGCTTAATGATAACCAGGTATCTTCAACAAATTTTTGATATTAATAGACATCCATTGTAATCAGTAAATAAATTTCCTGAATTATTTGATATGTAAGAAGACAATCAAAGACAACAATCAAGGGCTGTTGACAGAAAAATTGTGGAGGCTAAAACTACCACAAGTATGGAAACAGATCACTCATGAGACATCTGATACTCCCAGCCATCATCAGTCATTACGATCTGATGTGTATTTCAGTCATTTATTCAATACATTTCATCATCAGGTTCTTTTTTAAGTCCGCGCAGAATGCTTCATGTTGAAACTTGTGGTTGAATATAGGAGATGCATTGGGGAAAGAAACTATTTACAGAGGAAAAACACAAACTTATGTACAGTAAATGATCTAAAGAGTTGAATTATTTTCATAGTCTATCATCTGAAATTAGGAAAAAGGCATTATGATGTTGATAGTAACGAAAATAATTGGTGAGAGTAAGATCAGAAATTCTAGCCAGAAATCAACATAAAATCAAATCGTATCTACAGTAAATCTACACAAATGAGAATATATAGTGGGAATGACTCGATGATGTGAGATTATTGAAAGTACCTTTTAAGGGAATGCCCATTTATCGAAAGGGTATCAAGCTATCTTTGCAAAGTCTTTAAACGGAAGGTATTAGGACCAAGTTTTTCTTCTATAACATATGGGCCTAACCAAAGACGTTGAAATTTGGTATGTTCCCCTTTATCCTCTTTTGCTTTGTCCCATCTCAAAACCAAATCATCTACTTGTAATTCTCGATTCAAGGTCGAGCCACGATCGAACCATAACTTAACAATTTGCTGGTGTTTCACAAAATCTTTCTTGGCATTTTCTCTTTCTTCTTCCAACTTCAACAGCAGATTGATTCTTTCTTCGATGGCTGAACATTCAGTCTCTTGTACAGCTTCTGCAAGCTGTAAGGAAGGTAAAAACAGGTTTGGAGGAAGAATAGTAACTACTCCATATACCAAAAAGAAGGGGGAATTACCAACAGATGATTTTGGAGT
Source organism: Pseudotsuga menziesii (assembly GCA_001517045.1). Classification (NCBI taxonomy): domain Eukaryota; kingdom Viridiplantae; phylum Streptophyta; class Pinopsida; order Pinales; family Pinaceae; genus Pseudotsuga; species Pseudotsuga menziesii. The sequence goes on along the minus strand of LPNX010399391.1, from coordinate 63,515 downwards.
GACCCTATCAGCCCACATAGCTTGATATAGGACAGTATGCCAGTTCCTGTGATGCTCAGCTATGGATCTTTTCAAAATTTTCAGCAAGTTTTTGTTTGTTGATTTAGCAAGGCCATTTCCTTATGGATAGTAGTTTGCTGAATACCTAATCCTGATTCCCTTTTCTAGTGCAAATTCAGTGAATTCTCCAGAAGAAAAATAAGACGCATTATCAAACATGAGAGATTCAGGCACTCCAAATCTGGTGATTATGTTAGTTTCAAGGAAATGCAATACCTGATTTGTATTAACCACCCGCAAGGGTTCAGCTTCAGACCATCAAGTAAAATAATTGGTGGCAGTTATGATGTACTTATGCTGAAGGGAGGAGGATGGATTTATTGGTCCAATGATGTCAATTCCCCACTATTGAAAAGGCATGTATACCATCACAGGTTGCAAAGGAAAAGCTGGGTTTTTAACTCTACCAGCTGTGGTGTGGCAGTCCTGGAACCTTCTAACAAAAGCATGGGCATCTTTAAATAGAGTTGGAAAAAAATATCTTGTTCTCAGAATTTTATGAGCAGTAGTATCACCACCAAAGTGGCCACCAGTGGGCCCTTCATGCAATTGCATTAAAACCAAATCAGATTCTTCCTTCTCTAAACAACGAAGCAAAACTCCATCTGCATTTTTCCTAAAAAGCACATTATTTACCAATTGATAGGGTGCTGATTTTAATATTACTTATCTTTTCTTTTTTGAATCTAAATGGTCTAGATCACTGCCGGTTTCAAGATAAGCATGAATGTCAGTATACCATGAGCTAGCTGGGTCTGGGATAAAACAAATTTCTTTCGGCAGTAAAACAGCATCTAAAGACATGTCATTCTGGTCAGCAAGGAGATGTGCTGATTCGACAGACAGCCTACACAACCCCAAACCTCATATGACTTGAGAGAGTTTAATATCTAGATCATATTCCTAAAGAGAATCCATCCAATGTGCTCTTTTTTCTCCAAGGTCCTTTTGTACCAGCAAATTTCTTACAGCAGAAAATGTAACAATTACCTTGGTTTTTTATTTAAGGAGATAAGGGTAGAGATGTTTTACTACTTTGAACACAGCAAAAGCATGTTTATCCACTTCATGGTAATTCATTTTATCTCCTTTTAAATTCGATCTCATGAAGGAGATAGGTACTTCATCCTCCTGCTGGTTCTTCTGACTAAGAACAACTGCATAAGATATGTCAAATGCAAAAGTATAGAGAATAAAGTCTTTCCTGAAGTCAAGACTCACAAGTGCGGGTGCTTTAGCTATGGATTCTCTAATCCTGATAAATGACTTCTTTTCTCTACCCCCCCATGAAAAACTACTATCCTTTTTAATCATATTTTGTAGTGGATGCATGATTTTGGAAAAACTTGGAACAAATCTCCTTATGAAATTTATCTTTCCCGTGAAGGATTGCATGGATTTCTTGGTAGAAGGAAAAGGAATCTTAGAGATGGATTCTATTCTTTCTAGATCAATCATGATCCCTTATTTTGACACCACAAACCCTAGCAAAATCCCATCGGTTACTGCAAATATTGACTTTTTGGGGTTCAGGGAAATACCAAATTTCCTGGACCGTTCAAGCACTTTTCGTAAGTGTGAGATGTGGTCAAACCTATTTTTTGAAAATACAGTAACGTTGTCTAAATAGAAAATGGCTAAGTAGTTTATCAGACCTCTGAAAGCAACGTACATTTCCCTTTGGAATGTATCCCCAGCATTTATCAAGCCGAAAGGCATCTTCTTGTAGGCATAGGTCCCCCAGGGTGTCCTAAAAGTGGTTTTCAACTGATCTGCAGGAGAAACTAGGACCTAGTTGTACCCAAAGAAACCATCTAATAAAGACATCATCTAAGCACCTGACACTTTTTGAAGAATTTGCTCCATGGGTGGAATAGGATTGTTGTCCTTTATGATGATCTGTTTAAGATTCAGAAGTCTACACATAGACGAATGTCTCAATTCTTCTTCCTAACGGGAACAAGGTTTTCCACCCACTGCGCATGGTGTATAGGAAATATGATCCAAGCAGTAAGTAGTTTATTCAATTCTTTCTTTACTGCTGGTTCTAGGGCAGGGTGCATTTTCCTTAGTTTCTGCTGGAATGGTTTTGATTGAGGCTTCATGGGGATTACATGTTGTATGATCTGGTATCAAAATTTTTTAGATCATCATAGGACCATGCAAACACATCTTTGAATTCACTAGACAGTTTCATGAAGGACAATTTTTCATTTGGGGTGCAGTCTGATCCTAAGTTGATATTTTGAAGATTAGATTCCGTGCCTAAATTAATGGTTTCATAATGCATGTTAGAACTGTTTGTCTTGCAATTAGGTACTCCCTTGAATTTATCATGCAAGTCATAAAAGTTTTCAAGTCTAAGAACTAACACAGGGATCGAATTTACCTGTTCAAAAGACTTATCAATGGAATGAGGTGGGTGGATTACCGAGAAATTGTGTATATCCTCATCATGTGTGATCTCATCGATCGTTGATTCCTTAAACGTATCTTCTCCTGTTAAGAAAGAAATAATCTACGAATCATCATTAAAGACCCACTAGTTAGTGATGTTATCTAGAATTGATGGTCTAAATAATAATTCGATAGAAAAAGCATTAGGGGAAAGATCTGCAGTGGGAATAAGTCGTGAATCTACGTTTGCTAACAAATCAGCTTCCTGATTCTGAAAACGAGGAATGGATTCAATATTAAAGGCATCAAGTGTTGAAATTAAATTCCATACCTCCCTTTGGTAACTTTGCAGGTGATTAGACAAGTAATGAATGGAATTACGGACCTGTCTAACAATAATTTCAGAATCCCCAAATGCAATTAGAACTTTCACTTTTAAGTCCAATTCCTTCTTGAGTCCTTGTATGAGGGCTTCATATTCAGTTGTGTTATTTGTGCAAAGAAATTCCAGCCTACAATACAACATGCTTTTTTTTCCTGCAAGGTCTAGGAGCATGCAGCCCACCCCTACACCTTCTTTGGATCAAGATCTGTCAAAATATAGATGCCAAGGCTTATCAACAAGATTATTTACATCACTTACAGTATTCACAGTATTTACCAGACTAGGGGCAGCTTCCTGAAAATCAGAATGTAGAATTTCTGATTTATTTACAGAAATGGTAAATGCAGATTTAAGTGTAGGAAAACTCCCTAAATCAGAATCGTACCCATAGTTTCCTAAAATAGAATCACTGAACAGAACTGGTTCATTGGGAGCATTTATTTCAGTCACCATCTGTTTCATGTACCTCTCTTTGTCAATCCTGATCTGATTTGGTCACTCGTTTTTTGGCAACCACAAATGTGACCAATCAGTTGAAAAGTATCCTTTTAAGGCTTGATACCAGTCATGGCTTAAAAATAGCCCATAGACATCTGGTATGTATACTACCACTACGTCAATAACCTGGAAGATCTATGGATTGGTGGCCATTATAATCATTACTCCTTTTAACTCTCCTACAATTTTCACCTTGGACCGATTTGGTTGGCTGATTTGGATTTCACAAGGAGTGGGCTTGGCATTCAGCTTCTTACAGACCGAGTAAGGCATGACATTTGATGAAGCTCCTGAATTAATCATACAGTTATGAACATTCCGGTTGAATATTTCAAACGTTAGCAGAAAAGGTGGAGTTGTAGATTTGGAGTTCTTACCTATGAGTGCATCTTTATCAGCAGCTGTTTTGACATTACTGTTAGAACCTACTACTATTTTACTAGTTGAAGGATCAAGGTTATTGACTGAAGGTACAAAGGGATGATTCTTTGTTTTAGTGGTTGATGGGTTTGATAAATTGGAGAGTATTGAACCTCCAGGCATGGGATAAATTTTCAATAGATCAAACATGCTAATATTAGCCCTCTGATTCTTGAGATCTTCTATGATGTCATATTGGAGGTCTATACCTTGAGTGGCAGGATGCTGGTTTGAAGGTTGGGGATTGTTCTTAGGTGCTGATGATGGTTGTGGATCTACAACCCCTTTACCTCTCATATTATGGGTGTGCTAGTTTACAAAAATAGAATGATCACTAGACCCCCCTTCTTTGGTTGAGCTATCCCAGAAATGGAAATTAAGCGGGAGAGGATACTTAGAAGTTTCCTCTTTGGTTCCAGGCTGCTCAGATTCATGATCGTCATCAGACTCTTGATCAGTCAAGGAATCAAAAAAGGCATAAACAACCCTTATAGTATTGAAAACTTCCTCATTAGTTGATATGTTAGGCGGAGTGTTTTTCCTGGCATTTGAGAATGTAAATGTCCAGTATGGGGTCTTGAAATTCCCTCTATTTGAAGTACCCTCCCCATTGTTTCTTTTCAATATCACCACTTTGTTTGTAAGAGACCTAATTGCTTGTTGTAATTTTTCTACATCAAAAGCAGGGGCATCTTTTTTACTTATGTTAGTTCTAGCAGGGATTTCGTTGCGTTTATGAAGGGAACCATCAGTTTTTCCATTATTTTCTGGCTCAAATGTCAACGAATTCTTCTCGACCTTTATTGCTTCATCAAAGGTTTCAACTAATGTGATTTTACCAGTTTGTTTTACAAACATACCAAGGTATTTAGGTAAGGCTGAAGCATATTTCTCGATTATGATATCTTCTGGAGGTTGGGAGGCCACTGGTGTCTTATTTAAGAGAGTAAGGAAACGATGATTGAAATCCTTTATCCTTTCTTTGCTCTCCATCTTAATTTTATCCAATTCTAGCGCTAACATAGTAGGGGTTTTATCTTCACCAAACTTGTTCAGGAATGCTTAACTAAAATCACTCCAGCTTGTTATGGATCCTTGTGTCAGGGAAAAATACCAAACTGCAACATTTCCTTTGAAATTTAAAGGGAATAGTTGGCATACCACATCCTCATGCTGGACATTCATAGTCTGAATAGCCAGGATGAACTTGTCAATGTGATTTTCGGCAAAGCCCTTATCATCTGGGTCAAATTTATGTAGCATTTTATCAAGGTGTTTGGGTAGGTTATGCTATAGTCCAGGCACAGCAACGGCACCACGTCGTAACCATGGTCTATCATCATTAGGGTTAGCTTGATCATGGTCACCCATTTCTGAATTAGATCTTGAGTCTGACGAAGACTCGTGGTTATGATCACGAGGACTATCTGGTGGTGATTCAGGAGGTGAGGGAGGTAGATCAGATCCACATGCAGATAGAAATCATCGAGAAGTGTTATGAATAGCCACTCCTCTTAATAGATCATTAAGGTGATAATCAGGAGTCGCTACTAATGGTTCAAGAGGCTCTTCTCCAATCTGATCACCAGTTGACTCAGTCAGTGCCAAGGTTTGTAAATGAGTTATGATCGGTAATCCGAAGTTAATTGGAGGGATCCCTGTTTGGCGAGAATAGGCTCTAGTTAAGATTCTACATGATTCCTCTAAAGTTTGACTTATCTGTTCTAGGGAAACTGGTGAGACATTCAGATCTCTCTCAATATTAGTCCTAACTGTATCTAAAAAGGGAGTGTTTATAGTTTCAATTCGTGATGTAGAGACCGGGGTAGACAATGTTCCAAAACTTGTGAGGGAGGAAGTAGGTTAATTACTGGTAGGAGCATTATGCGATCAATTAGCTATTAAGCTTTAACCTCAAGCCCTCCTTCTAACGCCATTTGTTGGCCGGAAAAACTAACAAATAGCCAACTTACGGAAATACATCCCACACACTCGACTTACTGCAATCTTATGTGTGTTTGGTGTTACTGTCTCTCACAGGATAAAGGCCCTCCTACCTGTGAAATGTGCTCTCAAGGTAGAGAGTCTCTTGAGGTGTAGGTGGTAATTTTTACTTAATCAAACCTTCGTACAAATCAAAAGATTTAATCTAAATTGACTAACTAATACTAACAAAATACCTTAATCTAAGAATAGAAAAATAATAACATCTCCTAATCCTATTCTAAAATGACCTAGATGCAAATTATCTATCCCAAACTGGGAGCTTGAATTAATACTCTGATAACAGGTTTTATTACAAATTTTTTTTATCTATAATCCTCCAATGTTAGGAAAGCCCAATATCAGCAAAAATAGATCTAAATCAACTTAAAATAAAACATCATCTTATCATAAATTAATTTGAACATGAAATAAAACTTGTAATCAAAATAGATTTAACATAGTATTGAAGCATGACAAGTATACTCAGGTACTAACGTAGAAATGAAACAAAGTCAACTCACACAATTAGTAATTCATATAATACAATCTCATAATCAACTGAAAAAAAAGAATCATGAAGAAACTCATTTACTTTTCCATATGACAAAGAATCATTCACACTTCAACACTATGTCCTTCATTCATAATCCATTAAAAAAAAATTCTTTCACATATATTATAACGATACATACATATGAAAAGGAAATTCAACACAGGAAAAACAACATTAAGACAACATGATATAACTGATAGACTTAGCTAATGTCTTCAAAATCTCTGTAAAATCTAGTAGTCCTCAGAAATAGTTCTAAAGGAACACAAGCATACAGAATAATATTAAGTACTGTAATATATTTGATCTTCACAATTTTTAGGATTCCAACCCCTTGCTTTAGTTTAGAGGTTGCTTATAATGGAAACTAAAAACTAGAACTGATTAACTAAAATTCCTATTCCTCGGGAAATATATGGATTATATCCAAATATGGTCTAACCATGACCAGATTCATAGGCATGCTATTACGAAACCATCTAGAGAGAAAAATACACCAAGAAGGTTAACTTACTAGAGAAAATCTAGCGTTATATTCTCCAGATCGTGATAACACCATATTTGATAATCCAGGCTAATAGAGGCTTAGAAATAGAAATGTAGAAATCATAGAGCATCAATCAACTATAAATCCTTAAACATTCTTCATTGAGTAACCATGCATAGCAAAAAAGACATGAATGTAGGCCAGCATCCAGCTTTATCCCAATAGCTTCATTGACACCTGTAAATGTTTAACAAAAATCTGTTTAGCAGGATTTAATGATGATCATATAAACATGAGCAAGATTTCTACAGAATTTTAATTCTGTAGATATTTCAATTTAATAATTTAAACCATGAACTAAAATTCAAAAACTGACAAAGCCAAAACATCACAAACCTGTGAAGGCCTGTTCAAAATCCTCTGTATGCATAATTTAAGATACAAAATACAAAATCTAGAAGTCATTGGAGAAACAAAAAATCAAGTTTTTAAAGCTGATTCGACTGAGAATCGAATGGGTACACTTCTCCCAGCTTCATCTAGTTTAGCTCTGGTCCTATTAATCCTGTTCTGTTTCTTCAACTTTTGATTCTTCAACAAAATCTTTTTAATCAGTTATTTGCACTTCAACTTCTTTCCTCTCAGCACATCCCATTTCTCAATCCAGGAGATCAATTCAGCTTTTAAACCTGTGATTTCCTCCATGGTAATTGTTTGTATAACCCATGCTTCCTTTAAATCTATTTGCTGGGAGGAAATCACTCGGGCATGAGGATTTGGATCAATTTGATCTTTCGACTCTCTGTTCATGTTTATTCGGGCTTCTTCAGGTAGGTAAGGTTTTCTATCAATTTCTTGATCTCACTCGTGGTTCACTTGCAGACTGTCAACAACCTCATTTGCAGAAATAAACACGTACTTAACATCTAGAATAGATGGGCCTATGGGAGCTGGATTTGGTTGAATGTCTGAAGAGTCACTTACCTCAACAACCGAGATATCCCCAATAATCAATTTTCTCCTCGCAAGTAAAGAAGTTGTCATAGTGCATGTGGTTCTACGTATAGCCCGATTTCTCATTGCTCGACTAGTCTGATCTTCAGCCTCTGTCTTCTTTATGTCAATCGATGAATGAGGAGGATTCTTGTTTTGATAGGTTATGGGGATTGGTTTTTTCCTTATTCGATCTTGGGACTTATTAGGAGGATTTTCAGCACTAGTTTCAACCTCAAAGTTTACATCATCAAAACTTAGGGTTTGGTTAGGTTGAAACATTTCATCACCCAAATCATCCCGAGAACCATAGTCCTCAATTTCAAGCTCGGATTCCTCATTGTTTACACGACTACGTCTAACCCTAGGCCTCTGTTTGGGCCATTCCTTGTTAGCACCAAACCCATTTCGCACAAGGAAGGAATTGTATATTTGACCTAGTTCTTCCAGTCGACAGGACAAAAGGATTTTAATTAACCCATGATGGAATAAACTCATGTTTTTATCCCCAACATTGATCTGATAGGTGGATTCCATTTTGTGCAAACTATTCAAAAATAAAAAAGGCATATTGACAGGGTACCCTTTGAATATCATCAATAGCTGAAGGTGATAAAATTGCGTCTGAGACAGCCTACCTTCACAAGTTACATACCTGATAATTTGCTCCAAAAGAGCCCGCCATTTCTTCAGTAACAATATGGAGTGGAAGCCGGATTTGAACTTGGTTTGTCGATGAGCAGGGGTAAGAAATACCTTCTGATGGTCATTCTTAATATGCTTTCCTTTTTACCACCTCTCATCGGTTTGCGGCAACCCAACGGCTCAAGAAATAAATTCCTCAGACAGCGTAAGTTCAACGTCTCCCACATGTGCACGAACCCCATCGAATGACCCTGCGAACACCTTGGATACCGCCATATTGAAACCATAAAACTTTCGTAAGAAATTCAACCATCCAAACCTTGACACTACCTCTCGCCACTTTGGCGCAACATGTAGATACTCATCACCAATAAGCTCAAACCTAGACACTGGAGCCATGGTAGCAAATAAACAAATCTATAGGGTTTTCAAAAGACAGATTAAAAGATACAGTCAATTTATCGATAGTCTAAGTATTACCGTCAATGCTCTGAAATGCCCTATTCTATCAAAACCATGAAAATCTCCCTGTAAGTTCATCATAACACGAATTGGCAGAGATAAGAGATTTCAAAAATAACTTACCAAAACATGATGAGCTGCAGGAGAGTCACGCAAGCGAGTTATGAAGAGTGATGTTTGCATGATTAAAGTTCGACAGATGGAAACCTTCAAGTGACATGAATACCAAAACCCTAGCTCCACCATGACTTCAACGTTGATTGTTATCTCATATTGTCATGATGATGTAGGCTAACTCGTCATTTTTTTAACACATGATCAAATGGTTTTTCAAAACCCCAATCCTTCATCAATCAAATAAAATCATAATACTATGATCACCTAAAGGTATAATCAATAACTTAGGACCAAGGTCATTATAAAGAAAAATATGATCAAGAAAAAATTTATAATGTAACCACCAATGTCAAAACCTAAAAAGTGACTTCAAACCTTCATGAAAAGCTTTGATACTAACTTATTTCGGAAATACAAATTTGAAATGAGGGATAAGCGTATAATATAGTAGGGTTCATGAAGAACATATTAAATCCACTTTAAGACTTATGACAACTAAGATAAGATAAATATTTCAGAAGTGATGAAGCTTCACCAGATTTCCTATATGAACCAAACAGTAACAATTATCACACCATGTAGTAACTAGTTTGAATTAATAAGTTATAACTTCATTTGAATTTAATCATACATGAGTGATAAGTGGAAAAATAGGAGCTACTAATATTCTGTAATTATAGTCCTCCAGGTGATCGACAGAAATGAGGAATTAAGATCATGATAGTGGAATTTTTCCATAACTGATGTTAATCTCAGCGAATCGATTATCCAAGTAAACTTTGATCGGGAGTGCCTTAAGAATCAAATATTCTAAGGGAACCCCCAGGATATCCATGATGAGTGTTGATCCAGACCAAAAAAACAAATATTGTTCAAAAGATTATCAATTTTCAAATTATTTGTTTTCAAGAATGCTCTGAAGGGTGTTGCTTGCCAACACCTACCCAACCTTTGGTTGATCAAGTGGTTAAACAAATCTCAAATTTGGTCGATCCTACTCTTCTTTCGAAGAGTGATCCTGATGTGATTGAACCAATGTCATCTTTGGGAAATCCCACTCTCCCTTCAGAGAGTGACTTTCACGAAGCAGTTGAATCGATTCCATTGTCGATCAATCCCAGTCTTCATTTGGAGAGTGAAGTGTCTGCTAGTCACATTTTCTTCACTGCCAGTTCAGAAATTACTGAACTTGCTTCGGATCAACCCCCACCAAGCTCTTGGATTGCTTCCTTTGATTGGGATAGCCTAGTTGAGCCACGCCTTCCTTCTAACTTTCTAGATAAAGGTCAAAGTTGAAGCATACATGATTGCTCGTTGGATTGTTGATGAAGGAGGCTTAGTTAGTATTTTGTCTACTTGTGCTTGGCGAGGCATGGGATCTCCCAGCCTTGTGTCGACTGCTAGTTAGTTACTAGCATTTTATAGAAGAACTTGTATATCCTTGGGAATTATTGATCAAACACCTGTTACTTTGGGTGGGAAGATCGTCTTAGTTGACTTCATGGTGATAGAAGACCCCTTGGAATTCAATATGCTCCTTGGACATGATTATGTCTATGCCATGCAAGATGTGGTGTCAACGTTATTTCATGTGATCTACTTTAATCATGGTAAAGAAATTGTCACTTTCATCCTATATGGACTGTGGAGCCCGCTCTTCACTCTGTTGATCCATTTGAAAGTTTAGACATTTGTCCTATCTCGGATGATCTCCTTCCTTCGGATGAAGTCTTCCTAGAGTCTTTGATACAGTCTAATCTTCTATTGGATGTTAGTTCAGTTGTGACTAAGTCTAACCCTGATTTGCCTAGTAATCATGAACTTTCTTCTTATGTTGGTCTTGTTGAGTCTCTTGACTCTTCCTTTGAATAGCAAGTCAGTGATCCTGATGAGTTTCATTTTTCTTATGAATTTTTCAACTCCTGTGATTTTGAGTTTGTTCCTGCAGACTCTATCTCCCTTGTTGATTTTTTCTCTCCTTTTGAGGTTGATATTACTAATTATAAACCCTAGAGCCTTGGTGCTATAGAATATTCTTCAGTCGATTCTGCCTTGACTTTCCCTTTTGTAGAAAATAGCAAAGTCACATGTGTTTCTACCAAAGTGACCTGCATCAGATATTTTCTTCTGAATGTGATTCTGATGTTGTTGGTTTTTGGAGACAAGAATTTTAGTTAGAGTCACAACTATTTACTAGCCTCACCTTTTCTCTCAAGTTGTAACTGCATTTGCATGTATCGTGCTCGCGCTTTTGAGCCTGATGTCGGCTTCCACGCTTTTAGCTCGTTGTATAAGCCCTCATCTTTGTTCTCATCATCGCTCAGCCTTGTATCTTTTTTCCTTTGCAACTTGACACCTTTTACCCTAAGGAGACATCCCCCGAGTGTCTATATATTGCTCATGTTCCTTGCGTTATGCATAGGTCTGTTCCTTGCACTTGGAGATAGTTTCTCTTGCCCTTGACACTCATCTCCTCACATTTAGAGCATTCTTTCTGCTCTCCTTCGAGCTCGTTAAAGACAGTAAGGAGGCCACGAGTTGACTTTTTTGGACACGTTAAAACTTCATGGGAAAGATATTGAGTTTATTTAGGCCCAGGTATGACTCCTCAAAATAGACTTGAGTTCTGAGTAAACTTGTCCGTTCAGGCTCGTTAAGAATATGTGAATGGGCATCCACATTGGTGGTAGGTTATCGCTTTCTCGGACCATGTGGAATAATACGAGAAAGGAACACTCTTTTCTTTGGAATTGAGAAGAGTATTCTCAGGTATAGGTTTATCTCTTTTCCAGACCTGAGGGACTAAATTTATGGAAAAGGAACCCTCGGTATGAGCTTAGTTTTCTCTTTTTCATGCTCTAGACCTAAACATGAAAAAGATTTCGAGTGTACTTGATGTCTTTTTCATGCTCATTAAACCCTAAAGAACAAAGCATCGAGTTTATTGTTGTAAGCCCTATTTCTCGTAATCAAATGGATCTTTCCAAGTGATATTTCCTTCCTTCACACTCATAAAACTCAGGCTATATGATGCTTTTGAAGGAGTGTTGGGTAGGTGGTAATTTAACCTTTTTTCGGACCTTCCTGACTAAATATGAAAAAGGTGCGCCTTACTTCTTAGGAAGCTAAGAGAGTTCTTCTGTGGTTTGTTTTATACTTTTCCGGCCTCAGGAGACTAAATTGTACGAAAAATCACCCCCTTGGAGTCTTCTTTGGAGTTTTCAGACTCTCTAAACTATGAAAACACCATCGAGCATGTACTAGTTCGGGCTCGTAAAATCAGCGAATCAGTGCTTTATCAAGCATTCTTCTGTCTTTTCTTCGAGCTTGCCAAAAATGAAGATGGTCCCGAGTTTACTTTCTTGGACTCGTTAAACCTTTACAAGAAATAGGGGAAGGGAAGTTCATTCACATGTATTTTACATCATGGAAGCAAGTCTTGTTTCCGTGAACAAAGCACCAGTTTTGAGTCTATCAACAGTTGGGTCCAAGTATTTTAACCTTATTCTGATTTAGAGTTTCTTACTACTCCAGTTGGTCTCTTTTCCAATTATATGGGGAATCTGTCAATGTCTCCTACATTGTAGATTTGTGTCGTTGGTTCCTTTTGTGTCAAAATCTGCCTATGTCACTTTTGTGTCGTGCTCACTATTTAAGTATTAAACCTTTGTCGGCCATTCTGCAGTTACCTTGACCTTTTGTGTCGGCCATTCCCTAGTATCAGTTCATTACATCATGTCTTCAGTGTTTCTTGTTGTGAAATTTAGTACCAATTCCAGATCCAATTAGTCTTTGACTTACCTCGTGTTGGATGATGGAGGATGCCTTAATGCCTTCCTTCCAATGGATCTCTTCCTATTGACTGCAACACATCTTTCTCTAGGAATGAGATTTAGATTTTTATGACAGTACCTTGGGGATTGTAGTCAGCTGTGGCAATTTCCCATCGCTATTGGGTAGTGGGAATACCTTAATGTCTCCTACTCAATGGATTCTTCAAGTGTTTGACTTCAAGTCCTTGTATTCACACTTGTTAAAATGTACTAGGTACCTTGGGGACCATTTTCATTCATGGTGGTTTCCCTCACGTTTGTTAACGGTTTTCATTATTGACCAGTAATCAAACGGTTTCCTCCATGTTTGACTTCAACTCTTTTATTCGCATGATTAGGATTTGTACCTTTTGGGCGGTTTGGATTGAAGACCTTGGGCTGACAGTAGCATTGTCATGTTTTCCTATTGCCCAAGCTGCACAAGACCTTGTCACACTTTATATGACATTTTACTGAGACATAGATCCACCTTGTATTTTTGTGGCTATGATCGATTGTTGAGCATGGATCCACCTTGTTCATTTGTGTCCATGACTCCTTTAGATTTGATATGGTGCTTTTTTGCATATTGAGTGACCATGATAGTTTCATCAGTTATACATATGTTGGATCCAACTATATCTTTATGGCGATGATTTGTATATGGAATTGTATGTCCTAGAGATTAGTTTTGTCTGACATTTATCTCTCTTTCAGGTACCTTTGTTTGAGCCTTTCGATCTTGGATTCTTTGCTCTCTCCATACTCAGCTGTTTCCTTTAAAATGTATTTCAGCTATCATCTTCCCCTCTAACCTCATACATTAGGGGGAATCTGTTATAGCTCAAAATGACACATCTCTTCCTGTGACAATTTTCCTATGTTTCCATCGCATGTCAACACTTCCATGACGACACTTCATGAAAAGTCACTGAAAGTCACTAAAAAAACACCTAACTTGGAGGCACCATATCTTTAGTTTTGTAACTCTATTTGACCTCATCTTGGCATCGTTAGAAATATATTTTAGTTAGATAAAACTTTCTAGAAGACACCAAAGTCTGAAAATTCCCAAAAATACCCTAAAAATGAGTTTTTGATGTGTATGCTACTTTCCTTAAGGAAACCCGTGTACATACGCGAGTTGCTATATATAATAGTCACGTACGCCTTAAATACACAACTTTCTGCATTGAAACCCACGTATACCTTCTCATGTACGCGACTGTTTTCTCTGTAACCCACGTACACCTCCTGAAAATGTCAAAAAATACGTATTTTGAAATTCGAGTAGTTTGGGTAGTTATGCAACTGACTCCATCAGTTGTAACTACTTTGTCTTTGACCCTAGCTCTTCATTAACCATATCAATAGAGTTAGGGAGGTCCATGAGATGGGAATTGAATCTTTGCATTTCTATGCTAGAGGATTTGAAGCTCTCTTTTCCCACACCTTTGCCCTAGTGATCATCCCCTTGTGTTGCAGAGCTCAGAGGCTGAGTTCCTTGGAGAAGAGAAGCAACAGAACTAGATCAAGGTTTCGTGAGGTGTCGAACTTGAAGAGAAGGTACACTTGTACTTGTTTTCAAGATTAATAAAGATGTGATGTCCTTCTTCTTCCCAAATTATTGTTCAATGTTTGATTGAATATTTGTTTATGATCATATGATGATGTTAGTCACATCATTATTTCATGTTTATTTGATTATCATTTCTTTATATGTGGTCAAATTGGTTTGAGGAAGGTATAATTTGTTTTGCAGGTCTCTTGGAGAAAGAGAAGCAAGAGGAGCAAGAAGAGGATTGAAGGGATGCTTGGATCAACCTTTGTTTGGATAAGGTATGACCCATTCTAATCTCTGATATTGCTTGTATATATTTGCAAAACCATTTGCATCCACCTTTCAACCCCAGTACATTGATGGCCTCTTAAACCCTAGCCATAGGAAACTTTCCTTTACAACAGCTAGGCCTACAACTAGCATGAAAAAGGGATGGATCTATAGAAATTCTTGTGATGAGAAGAATCATGAGATAGCACCTGTGGTGATGATCTAGATCCAGTGATGATCCATATCCAGTGATGATCTAGATCGAGTGATGATCCAGATCCGAAGATGAAGATGACTTGAAGATGAAGATAAATTGAAGATAAAGATAACTTGAAGATGAAGATGACTTGAAGATGAAGATGATTTGAATATGACGAGGAATCGATGATGATCCAAATTATATAGAGAAGAAGACTTGTGCTGATAAATTGTGTCGAGAGAATACCTTCCTATTTAAGAGGGAGTGTCAATGTATTTGTAACTTCAGAATGTATTCATCCATATATTTTATGTATTGTACCCCGATGTTTATTCTAAGATGTGTCTGTAATGTATTTGAGTCATGTCATGCCCCGATGTTCCTATTGGGAGGTTCTATAATGTAAACAAGTCATGTCAAGTCATTATGGGTAACCCTCCTATTGATCAAGGGTTAAAGTCCCCGCAGTTCCAGGGCACTATGGTTATTAGACTCTCCTAGTGAAGTCAGCCATAGTGAGTTATTGTCAAGTCAGGAATTAGTATAAATAGAGAGTGAGTCTCTCTATTTATCACACACTCACTCACACTCAGTTGTAGTGCATAGCTGAGGAAGAAGAAGCTGCTGGGGCTAGATGCAGGACGGGAAATATGGGCAACGTCGAAGAAAACATTGAAATTCCCATCTTGAGAGCCAAGGAAATGTTTCTCCATAAGAACCTATTGTAGAGGAACCTCAAATTGAGGGAATTTTGTTTGAAAATGGTCTACTGAAGGAGGAGGTGCAAGTTCTTTGAAAGGAAGTGGAAATATGGAAGGAAACATGCAAGAAACAGGTGGAAAGGAGATTGCACACACTGGTAGAAGCTGCAGATCAAGTCGAAGGATCACTTCTGGCTGAGGAAGGTGAAGAATTAGAAAAGGTAGCTTTCCCTATGTGTGGAGAAATTTTTAATCAATCAAGATACAAAGTCATAGTGTGTGCATTTGTGGCACAAAAACCCACACAAGCAGTTGGACAAGAGCAAGGAACATCTATGGGAGAATTGAGGGATGAAGAAGAACCAAAAGTGGAAATGGTCCCCGATGTAGAGGTAACAGAATATGACCAATTACAGTCTCAACCACAGGGTGTTGTTACAAAAGAACCAACAACCCTGGAAATGTTTTTTGAAGTTGCTACTCCATTGGAAGTGAGTGAGCGAGAGGTTGAGACAATCCCTAACCTGAACTTAGGAGTTTTTACTATGACCCCAGAACAATCTCAGGACACAGAAATAGTGGAGGGAGAACTTCAGCAATAAGAAAATGTTGAAGTTGATGAGGATGTTGTCACATAAGAACCAACATCCTCAGGAAAACTTGCTGAGATTCCCATTCAGCTAGGGACAATTGACCTTGAGGTGGACATAATCCTCGATGTGGAATTAGGAGAAGACGAACAGATGTAGTTCTAGTGATTAGGGGACACTAAAGCATTCAGGGACCAGTCTCATCTATATGGGGACACTGAAATACTCAGGGACCAGCCTCATATCTCATCAGATATGGAAGTAACTCAAGAGCAACCCAAGTAGCTAGAGGAACTAGAAGAGCAGGAAGTTGTTACACAAGAGCCAACATCTCTATAGCTCCCCTATGAAGCCACAACCGAGAATCAATAAGTTATAGCCGAGACTCAAGAAGATGCTGAGATTGGAACACAGGAATATGTTTCCACATAAGAACCAACATATTCACCATTGGTTGTTGGAGTTGACAACAAGGGGTTTCAGGAAGAAGGTGTTGTTACACAAGAACCAGCATCCTCAGAATTGATTGTAGAAGTACACTTGTAGGCATAATTTGTTGGACTGCTGGTAGAAGAGGAAGTTGTTTCACTTTCGATTCAGAACAATCCGGCTGAAACATTGGGTAATAAGGTATGGATGAAATCTTCCCAAGACTTTGTTAATTTAGATTCTGATGAGGAGAAGGATGCAAGAGAGGAAAGGATTCAAGGTCTAATAGAAGAACTCTCACTACTAAAAATAGAAGTAAAGAAATGGAAAAGTGAGGTAGATAGATATCAGAAAGGAATGACCCCCCTTATTTAGCATAGGAATACTATTAGTTAATTGAGGGAAATATGGGCAGAAGAGCTAATATTCTAGAATTTTCGTTGGGAAGAAGTACATAAATAATTGAAGGAGTTGAAGAAATTCAAGTCCATGCAAAAGGAGAAATACCAACTGTACATTCTCTCCCAAGAATTGATGAGCTCCAGAGCTCCATATCCCTCTTATCCTGTATTTTTATATAAACAGATCACTTGGTTTAAGATGAAGGCACTAAAATAAGGTATACCTTATGAAGTAGCATATTATGACCAGTTTTATGAAAAGTAGCTTCACCGAGAAGAATATTTTGTGTGATATTTATTTACATGAAATGGCTTGCCCCTTCGACCGATATTCAAATCCTTCTCCTCACCTAGGTAATGTCTAGTTGAGGGATTTTTCTTCTTTTTTCAGCAACCATGTGCAATGGGAGGATTCATTTCAGATTTTTTTTTAGAATGAGGCTAACTCTAATATCTGGATTTGGTGTGAACCTCAATCCCCTCTCCTTCTTTGTACTCATCAAGAACATAGGCTTAAATACCCCATCTAGACTTAGCATTTGGTCGAACTTCAAGAGCAAGTCATCTCCACTTGTGTTAGCCATATTTCTAGGCAACAACATTTGGATTTGGAAGGTAGTAAGCATAAGTGGCAGGATGCTCCTTCATTAATAAAGAAAAGAGACCCCTATTGCTTTCAGAATTTTAAACAGACTCTTCCCAAGGTTGAGGGGTACGTCGACTGTATGAGGAAATGCAGAGTTAACTGGTTTGGAATTTAATTCAAATTCCCACTTATTTGGTGGCCAACAAAACCATATAGGGAAGATTTCTCAGTGACAAAAGTAGAGGAAAGGAAGTTTTGGAAATATTTCATTTTCCATAATGGATATCTAAATGGGAGGGAGTCACTTGAATCCTCCTACAACTTTCATCTCTCCATGAGAGAGGTACAGTTCGAGACTTTGATTCAGACTAGTGGAGATTGTTGCACGAGGACATGCAACAGAGCAGTTCGGGGAGATGTTGGGTCCCAAAATGACCCTTTTTAACCACATCCATTATACCCTGTTTGTCTTGTATTACTCCATTTTGTGCACCAAACAAACATTCTTTCTTCACTTGAGCCGTAAATCTTCATAGGTATGATTAATTATTGTTTCATCTTATTAATTCTTATGATTGATATAATCAGGACTTTGCTTCTTGAATTATGCTAACACATTATGATTTTACAAAGATAGTGCAAGCTATGAGAGAATACAGGTGTAGCAGTCTGAGTGGTCCAAAGAGGAGACAAGCGTTCACTACCAGTTGTGACTTTCCAATTTCGTCTCTACACGTAGATCCAACAAAGGGTCATCATTCCACACGGGTTGCAACAGACATGGCTGCAATAGACTTAGTTGCAACAATGCACCACTGCTTAAATTTAGCTGCAATCATCAGGGCATCTCTTGAATTCGTTCTATTATTCATTTACTGGCTTAGGAAACCGAATTTCCTATATTCCCTACTTCTATTTAATTCTTCCCACAGCTGTAACAGCACATGTAACAAGGAAGCCTGAAGATCGTAGATCTTCATCAATTCCCGATATTAGTGGGTGAGGGTTACGATTATCGATGTATAATTACTGGGAAAAATTTGGAGCTAGGAGTTGGATAATATTAGATTTTATTGTGTGAGTTGCAACAGAGACTATACTTTCATTCCACCATTTTAATACAAGAGCAGGATTCTTCAGATCTTTGTGTTTTAACTTGTGTTAGTTCCGATGTCTCTGTTCAAAGGCTGGGTCCACCTTCCCACAGAGATCACCGATTTATTTAGATGTTTTGTTAATTTGTTGTGTGGTGTGGATGTTACATTATATGCATTTGTTTTAGTAGTTGCAACAATAATGTTTAATCGTTGTGTTTCCTTGAATACTCAGTACTTGCATTTCCTTTAAGCTGCAACAGTGTGGTGTGATAGTCGACTGTGTAGGTTAATTTCCTTTATGCACGTGTGTAATAGCTGTAACAGTCAAGCTCTTCCTTATTTCCTTTCAATTACTTGTCTTGTTCAAGTTTGGTAATTTAGGTAGACTATAGTTTAGAGTTGTTGATTCAATTCCTGTTATTTCTTATTCCTATATTAAGGTTGGATTAAACTAGTCACAATGGATTTGCATATAGTCTGGTAAATTAGGATTTAACTTTCTACAAAAATAAGTCTAGATATTTATTTCATGAATCGTTCATTGCTAGATTGAAGTTGTAGGAAGTGATTGCAATTCTTAATTCTTAGATAGGTAGTTTAGATCAGTTTAATCATGGGAGGAGTTTGACTAAATATATAAGCAGGACAGTTTATTCAGTTCATCAACTACTTAGTGTTTAAGCACAGACAGTGTGAATTATCTTTGAAATAAAAAGACTTCCCTGGGTTGACAATTCATATTGAGCATTCTGCATGATGGTTTTAATTAACTAGCATATACAGTCACCAACAAAGATGAAGTCAATAACTTTATGTTTATGGCCATGGAATATTTTGGAAATTAATATACAGGAAGTGACCGGAATGATGAAGAGGCTATGGTTGATATGGAAGGTGAACTCATCAGTGCTCTAGAGGAGATTGAGAGGCTCATATTAAAGAAGAGGAAACAAAAAAAATTATTGATGCAGTATGAAAAGAATGGTAAAGAACCAAGTGAAGCTATTGCCTTGTTAAAATTGGAATTAGAAGAGGCACATAAAATAGAAGATATTCTAAAAAAACAATTAACAGAAGAGAAAAAGATATGTAAAGCTTTGGAAGAAGAAGTAGTAACATCTAGGAAAGAATTGGATAAATTTCAAGCTCTGCATCACCAAAATATGTCAAGTATTAAAGCTTCAGAAGAAATGAACAACATTCTAAGTAAGCAAAGTTCCCCATGATTAAAAACAGGTCTTGGCTATGAACAAGGTTTAAGCAGCAAACCATGAGAATGTGAACATACCGTGTAAACAAAAGGAAATGAAACATGTAATAGAATATGAAATTCAGATTAGAATGATCAACCAAGTATTTCTCAGAAACATAGTCAACAAAAGGGAAGACCACCAAGCTTCAAGTACAATTTTTTATTCTGTGGTTATTGCTATTGTTGCTCTAATTTTGGCCACAAAGCTACAAACTGTGCATTTAATTTTAGAAATATGCAATCACAGAACAATCAATTGCTGCAACATGGAACAAGACAGTCAACAAGAAAACAAGAACAACATACAATGCAGTTCACAACCAAAGGAATAACTCATGATAGATATAACAACACCTTTGATCTATTGTACAATGAGATAGAATGTTATGTTTGTCATAATTTTGGACACAAGGCTTCAAATTGTCATCTGAAGGATTACAAAACAGACCCAAGAGTGAATTACTCTGCTAAAAGTGATAAAGTTTGGAAGAAGAAAGAAAATAACAAATGTGGCTTAGTGCTTTCTGTTCAAAGGAAAAAACGCCCCTGGTATATTGGGAGCAGATGTTCCAAACACATGACTGGTGATAAAAGTAAGTTTATGTCTCTAAGTGAAAATAAATTAGGAAATGTAAATTTTGGAAATGATGCTTGAGGGAAAATCGAAGGAAAAGGAATGGTAAAGTTGAGTAATGGCAAAGGGAAATCCCACTATGTGTTGTTTGTAGATGGACTAAAACATAATATTCTTAGTGTCAGTAAGGTTTGTGATAGAGGATGTGGAGTTTTTTCACTTCTAAAGATTGCAAGATAAAATTTGTATCCTCAGGACAGTTGGTTGCAAAAGGCATAAGAACTGAAAACAATTTCTACGTCTTGAAAGAAGGAAAATAAGAATGTCATGTAAGCAAGTATGATGAAAGTTGGCTTTGGCATAGTAGACTTGCACATTTAAAATTTGATCATATAATCAAGATTGTGAACAATGGGGCAATAAAATGTCTTCCAAAAATATCAAAGGCATATGATTATGTTTGTGAACCTTGTCAAATGGGAAAATTGACTTGCACACAGTTTAAATACAAGAACTTCACATCAACAGACAAACCTCTTCAATTAGTACATATGGATTTATGTGGACCATCAAGAAAGGAAGGCACAAGAAGAGAAATATATTTTATGTTGGTCATTGATGATTATTCTATACTTACATGGGTTGATTTTCTGAAAGAAAAATCTGAAGCGTTTGAAAAGTTCAAAATTTTTAAGGCTATGAATGAGAATCAAACATAAAAGAGACTGAAGGTAGTAATATATTATAGAGGAGGAGAGTTCAGTTCATGATACTTCAAAGAGTTTTGTGATAAACATGGAATTAAAGGAGAATACATTATTCCAGGGACTCCGCGACAGAATGGAATAGTTGAGAGACGGAATAGGTCAGTACAACAGATGGCAAGATCAATGATGAATGAAAGGAGTATTTCTCAGACATATTGGGTAGAGGCAATCCACACAGCTATCCATATTCTCAACAAATCTCACTTAATTCGAAATAGTGATAAGACTCCTTATGAACTATGGTTTGGAAGACTTGCTTCTATCAAACACTTTAAAGTCTTTGGAAGTAAATGTTATATTAAAAATAATGATGAACATATTGGGAAATATGATGACAGGGTTGATGAAGGTATCTTCTTAGGATATGCTACAAACAATAAAGAAATACACTTGTTACAATATGAGGCTGCATAAATTGGTTGATTGTATTGACATTAAAATTGATGAAGGAATCCATATAAAATATATTCAAATAAGCAGTGTTGAACCAAATACAAAAGATATAGTTGAAGTTAAGGAAGAAAAAGTCCAAGAATAAAAAAAAAAAAGATTTGGAGTCAGATGATGAAAGTGAAAACATTCAAGAAGATTTAAGATAGAAGACATAATCAAAAACACCTTCCAGAATCATTCAGAAGAATCATCCTGAAAATCAAATTATTGGTGACAAGAATAAAGGAGTTCAGACAAGAAGGAAGTTGATTAAAGCTTCAGAACAATCTCAGATTGCTTTCCTATCTATGCTGGAACATAATAATTTTGAAGAAGCCAGTGAGAATGAATATTGGATTAGAGCCATGAATGAAGAGCTTGATCAGATTGACAAAAATAATACTTGGGAGTTGGTTCATAGACCTGCAGATAAAAATGTAATAGGCTCCAAGTGGGTGTTTAAAAACAAGATGAATGAACAATGATAAATTGTGAGGAATACAACTTGATTGGTTTGTAAGGGTTATGTACAAGTCAAGCGACAAGATTTTGATGAAAATTTTGCACCAGTGGAAATGTTGAAAGCTTTTAGAATGTTTATTGCCTATGTCAGCCATAAGAGCTTCAAAGTGTATCAGATGGATGTTAATTCATATTTTCTCAATGGAGATCTAGAAGATGAATTCTATATAGAGCAACATGAAGGGTTCCAACTGACATACAATCCTGACAATGTCTGCAAAATCAAGAAGGCTCTACATGGATTGAAACAAGCACCAAGATCCTGGTGTTATAGACTAGATAAATATCTACAGGAAAAAGGTTTCAAGAAAGGTACTATTGACAGTAACTTGTATATCAAATATGAAGGTGATAATTTTATTAGTTGTTTTGGTGTATGTGGATGACATTATTTTTTGATGTGCTAATCATTCTTATGTTCATTGGTTTGATAATTCCATGCAATCTTATTTTGAGATGTCAATGATAGGAGAATTGTCATTATTTCTTGGTCTTCACATTATTCAGAGTCCTGAAGGTTTATTTCTCTCCCAAGAGAAGTATTTGAAGAAGATGTTGAAGAGATTTTAGATGGAATATTCGTCATATGTTAGTACACCTATGGTTTTTGGTTGTAAACTTAGCAAGGATTATTCTTCACCTGATGCTGATCAAAGAACATAGCGGTCAATGATAGGAAGTCTCTTATACATCATAGCATCTCGTCCTGATATAATGCAAGTTGTTGGAATGGTAGGAATATTTCAGTATGCTCCTAAGAAAACTAATTTGGTGGATGTTAAGAGGATATTTGAATATTTGAAGGGCATAATGAATTATGGTCTCTGGTATCCTAGAGATCAAAATCTTCATTTAACTACATATTCAGATTATGATTGGGAAAATTGTCTGGATGAAAGAAAGAGCACAAGTGGAGGTGCATTCTTCTTGGGTGATTCTTTAGTTGCATGGTTGAGTAAGAAGCAGGGATCGATATCTTTACCCACTACAGAAGTTGAATACATTGTTTCTGCCACCTATTGTACACAAATACTCTGGATGATCCAAACACTAGTAGACTTGGAGGTAAAATATGTTGATCCCATTCCTCTCCATTGTGATAATACTAGCGCCATTAGTATGTCCAAGAATCCAGTCCTTCATTCCAAGACTAAGAACATACCTATTAAGTATCACTTCTTAAGGGGGTAGGTTACAAACATAGTGGTTCAATTGAATTTAATTCCTTTGACAGAATAGATTGTTGATATATTCACTAAACCCTTACCAAAGACACAGTTTGAGTATCTATGCCAGAAGCTGGGCATCATATCTTATTCGAACAAACATGTCCACTTTTATAGGGGGAGTTGTGCTATAGAGTCTTCTTTGACATTGATGTCAAAGGATGAGAAGTTTTCTTTGCTACAGATGATAAACAGTTGGTGATTACTAGTAGAGCATGCATTCGTAATTTGAAGGTTGCCATCAATGCCAAAGGGGGAGATTTTTGAAAGTATGGTAGGTATTGCAATCATATGGAAACAAATCAGATTGTGATATGGTTGTCATTGACAAAAAAAATTATCTATGATCCAAATAGGCAGAGAACTCAGACGAATAAGCAAAAAATGTGGATCTTGTGGTGGAGATATGAAGGTGCGAAGATCAACGGAAAGAAGGAATTTCGCTAGTTGAAAAAATGAGGAGGATAAAAAAGGTGTTGAGTTGCAAAATCAAAAAGTAATCGCCATGAATGATATCATGATCAACGAATGAGGTTGATCGTGGAAGAATATCAATGGCTGATAGTGATTTCGCTGGGAGAACTAGCATGGATCAATAAAATTCTGATGTGCACGATTTTTTTATGAAGTCCGCCTTATGGTATTTCAAGTCCACTGTCGATCTAGATCTAATGGCCCTCAACGATTCTGCAGATTCAACTAGTAGGTGAGTTAACAATCAGGATGCAAGCAAAATTTTAATGTAATCTTCTCTTCATCTTTTGGATTCCACCATAGATCTGTGTCAGAGTGAACCTGCAAAGAAATTAACAGTTTAGAAAAAAAGTGGAAGGCAGAAAGTGGATGGAGAAATGCGGAAGATGAGAAATCAAAGTCTAAAATAATATGGGTTTTCACAACCCGAAGTCCACCAACGAAATGCGGAAGGAAAAAAGCGAAAGGCAAAAAGCGGAAATTATGGAATTCATTTAAACAAATTTGGAAAACCTGGGATCCACAATCCACATCTGATCTAAGATCGATCATCGGGAAATGGTGCACAAGAAATCGATGGTATGGAAGGAGTTTGCGGAAAAGGATGTGTGGAAGTAGGTGTTTTTTAAGTCATATTTTAGATCAATGGTCAGTAGAGAGGCCGCACGAAATCGACAGTGTGGAAACTCTGATTTGCCAAAAAAAGGAAAATAGAGAAGATGCGTTGCAGAAACTTATGATTACACATCGATTAGACTCATTTTCTGTCATAAGGCATCGAACGGTTTTGATCAGTTATGAAGATGAGAAGTTAGGAATATGAATAGGTGAAGGGTTTAAATATTGATAAGAATAAGAGGATGTGTGTTAAGAGAAGTGGGTGTGCTCTTTGTGGGAAGAGAGTTGGTGAATGGAACGTCGTCGAAGTGGGGATTACAGAATGAAAGAGGACTCTAAGTTCTTTCAAGAATATCAAGAACAGAGACAATGAGGGGAACCAAGGTTCATAAGAAAATCTAGAAGTAGATCATAATAGAGTTGGTATGCATTGTTATATCTATTTTTCTACATATTGTAATGAACATGTTTAAATCTAAGGAACAAGGGTGGTAGGGTGGTGCTAGGAAAAACATGGTGTCTTCTTTGTACAAGTTGGGGCCTGTACAAGTGGACGTTGGTGCTTCCACCCAGTTGTAGCAGGAGAATGTTATTTTAGTGGGTGCTAGAAAAACGTGAGGGTTGGTTCTCTCTGCAAGAAGGAATTTTTAAAACAGAGGTTGCAGCCTCATTTGAGTATGTGCTCGAATAAATATGAAATTTTCCTATCTCTATCATGTGTGTGATTGATGATCGTCATTCCTTGTGTTATACTTGCTGCATTATCATAANTTTAAGATTTAGAAATAACTAATAACCCCCCCCCCCCCCTCCCCTCTCAGTTATTTGAATAATTTCAACATCTGTATATTATTTGTGTAGTGTTTTTTATATTGGAACTTACTTATGATACATGGTATATATTTTAATGAATGATTACATGGTATAACGAATGTTTGAAAGGATAAAACATGCATGATACTAATTCACTTCATCCTCTCAGCATCACTTTGGGTTCAACAATTGGTATCAGAGCATGTCCTTTAGAGATAGTCTAACCACTAGAAGGAAAATTGTTGTGCAATCTAGATTTATGGGTAGATATGGACAGGCGGGAAGGTATTTCAACCAATTGAGCACCACTATTTGATGGGTCTAATTATGTGTTATGGAGTATAAGAATGGAAGTATTCCTACAGTCACTTGGAATTGATATTTGGTAGGCGTTTATAAATGGTTATAAATTTCCAGACACTCCTCCAACTGATGTTGTTGATAAAAATTTGTATGGATGCAATGCATCTCTCCTTCTCTTCAAACCAAACATTGTAGCTATGCATTTTGGATGTTCATCTTTGATATTGTGGTGAGTCCAGTCGCCTTGTCATGTAAGGCCTCAAAAAAAATGCTAAATATAGTTTTATTTATCTTCTCGTTTTAAAATTGAAAAATAGTTTTGTTTTTTTAGTTATATATAATTTAAAAGTTATGAAAAAAACTTTATTTTAACGTATGATTTTTTACTATTTTTTATGTTCATTTTTAAATTTAAGAATTATAAAAGACAAATGCTAAGCTTAATAGTAAATTTCAATGTCCCAAAACTTGAATATTTTTTGAAAGATTGATTTATAAAATTTGAATATTGTTTATTTTGAAATATCTAAGTTTGTTAAATACAACTTGTTTTCATAATCTAATGGGTTACCTAAAGTCATTTAGTGTTTGGTTATTGTGAAACATAAGTAAGAAGTTGCAAAGTGGTCATGCTGTCTTTGTGAATAAATATCCATTGTTATTAACTTTTTGTTGACAATTTTTTGTAAGCTTTATATGAATTAATATTCCTTTGATTTTTGTTAATCTATGTTTAATGTTCTTTTTTCTCAATTAATATTTTATTATTTAATACAATATTATCATTTTTTTAAGCAATAATTAGGTTAAGTTCTCACAATAATTGATTCATGGCATCAAATAAAAAATAAATGTTAGAATGCATTCGAGTTACAGTCATAGTTACAAGCAAGATATAAGTTATGCATGACCGATCACGTGGATGAAATTAATAATCGTGAAATATTGATTGTTTTACTCTGATGAGCTTAGAATGTGAGGTAATTCCCCTGTCACGTAGGTGCTCGTCAAGATCAGTTAATACCACGAAACTTGGTCTCGCCACATTACAAAATTGCTCTCGAGCACAATCAATATGAACACACTTAGGGCCTCACAAATATGTACCATGTGCAAAACTTGTGTCTCATGTCTCGACAATCAATTATATCATGGTAGAGATAAATGTTGCATAGAGAATTGTTGCCTAATATAATATCATGTTTCTAGGAAAAGATGAATAAAAAAGTTTAATACAATAACAGAATAAAATATTTTTAATTTACAAAAGATTATGTAAGATGTATTAGAAAAAAAAAATTATATTAGGAAACTCAACTACTTATATAAGCTATTCAAGTTTCTATGTTGAAATCTGTATTTTTTCTTACTTTTTCATAGATAGAATAGTAAATTACATGTTGGTGTCCTCAATTTGTCTTTGTTTGCAAAACCAATAGACATATTTTTCAATTTGTCTTTATTTGCAAAACCAATAGAAATATTTTAATTTTCTTTATACATGTCCATCTACCTATTTCCAATGCTATGAGATGAGAACTTAGTTTGAATTTTATCTTAAATGTACTACCATAAACAACCAATACTTTTAACACACTATTAGGATTATTCTCAAATATCTTAACCATATTCTTAAACTACAAGACTAACTTTGAACATAAAATAGATAAAAGTAAATAGTAATGCTTTCATGGTTTTATTATAATAGGGGCCTTTCAACACCTACATGCATGACTGATAGAATTAGAATTTGGATTTTTCCAAATATGTTAGTTGAAGCTAGGCTTTATGTTCACTACAATAACCTACTCTCAACTATCTAGGGATATTGAATGCAAACATTCTAATAGATATTTCTTGGTTTTTTTAATGAATATTGTTTTATATATGGTTTTTTTCAAGATATATCCTTGAGTTAACTTCTCTATATTATTTTATATAGGTGGTTACAAACTTGCAAATGTATCAAAAAAAAAAAGATGTAAGTTACAATTGGAGAAATGTATAGATGGACAAAAGCAAAAACCTCTCAGACTGAGAACAATTCAAACAAGTAAACTAACCCATAACAATCAACTGGAACAACCATTACATGAATTTGTTTGGAGGTTTTTGGATGATGATTTAAATGAAGAGACAAATGAAGTTGAAGAAGGAGATAATAATTATAGGAAAATGAAAGTGAATACAAAAAGAAAATTTGGTATGGAATGGTTATATAGGTTTGATTGGTTGAATTATATGGGACATGTTGATAAAATAGCTATGAAACATAGTTAATGTGATAACTATATGATGAGTGGAACACAAGTTTAGGGAATGGTTTTACTACATTACATGATCCATAAACTGACGTGGATATTCCACTAGAACAATTCATCACGATGGATATTACAACTTAGTTATTTTTACTAGCTTATTTCCATTGAATGCTAAATAATTGGAATTGTAAGAAAGATTACTAGAGAAGATAAATACACAATCCACATAATCAACATAATATTTATCATAAGAAAACCCACTATGAGGAAAAAATCGACTAGAAATGAGGACTATGTCTGTCTCTTTATATATAATGCAAATGCAAAGGAATGGGTACTCTTTTTGAAGTTACCTATGAATATGTGGCCATAATGAACACTACAAGATCTCATGCTTCCTTTATTTTTCTCTAATATTGTTACCTAGAGAAATTCCTATGGCTTGGGGTACCACAACAGATAGCTTGACTCCAAAAATCAATCCTTTCTAATATGCAATAGAAATTAAATGTCTAACACTAAAGGATCAAACCTCATACCTTATTCCGGACGGTTGAAGTAGATCCTCGTTGAGCTTTCCAACTTCAGCTTGAATTGATAGATTACTTCCTCAACAACAAGTAAACAATACAAGCATACTATATATATTGGTGTTAGATCTAATCTAGCATATATAATCAACAATGTATAAGCATTTGAAATCATCCCATGGATAAAATATTCATTCAAACATACATTATTGGATAGTGTAGAAGGAGCAAGTCGATAATTTGACTTGAATGAGGACTGACTTAGTCGTTTAGCCGACTAAGTCGATGTGCCGACTTAGTCGATCAACCGACTAAGTTAATGTGCCGACTAAGTTGATGGGCCGACTTAGTCGATCAACCGACTAAGTCGGTCGACCGACTAAACTAAGAGATTAGGTCGGCCATCTAAAGTCGCATCGGTTCACCGAACCGACAGGTAGTTATTTTGTAACCATCTGTAAATCATATATATTAGACTGTTGAGCCAGACGAGAACTCAGTTCAGTTCTCTGCATTGTATGGACTCATTGTAATAATATAATATGTTTTAATTATATCTGTTCTTATCTCTTGTCTCTGTTTAAGATTTATATATGTTTTAGTGTGTATTATTGGTAACCTTATGTGATCTGTGAGATTACAACATTGGTTCTGTTGCCGGTAGTACAACGAAAATTCCAATACCTGATATTCAAACTGAATTAAGGTATGGTCAGCTCATCAATCACAACATTTATTACAAAGGGCTCCACAAGAGCAACATGTCACTTACAAGAGTAGAACCTGGGTGGGGAGGGTAACATTCATTCCTCTCAACCACCCAAGCTACATCCATTTGAATGAGACCAAATCATGCATGAAGCACACTATGGACCTGTAGGAGGACATTTCCAAGCAGACACAACTGCAAAGAAAATCCAACAGTCCGGATTATGGTGGCCGACTCAGGCACCGAAAGGCGAAGTCGAACCAGACAACCCTGAGTATGTTGTTAC
Organism: Pseudotsuga menziesii; assembly: GCA_001517045.1. Lineage (NCBI taxonomy): Eukaryota > Viridiplantae > Streptophyta > Pinopsida > Pinales > Pinaceae > Pseudotsuga > Pseudotsuga menziesii. The sequence continues at coordinate 34,099 of LPNX010399391.1, read as the reverse complement.
AAAAGGCATCATTTAGAAACTCGCCAATGAAGTAGCAGCAGCCAGGAAGAAAATAAAAGGGCAAGAACAACAACAAGGAAAAGGTAAGCACAAACTTATCATTGCCGAATCATCAGATGATGAAGACGAACTGGTAGTTACGGCCCTTGAAATTATAGAGGATGCCACCGCAAATAAAGTGCCGGTCGAAACCCAGTTCCAGCGTTCTATCGAAGCAAGAGCCCCAGCAAGTCGACCAAAGAAAGTAAAAACTACGACAACGCCTGAAAACATCGTCGATCTTGTGTCGACACCTCCACCTCCATCATCGACACAAATAATCGAGGAGAAAGCAGCGGCACAACAATCAGTCATCCCCCTCGACTTATACAAAAGCACAATGCCGGAGATGGTAAAAGCAAAATTTGACAAAGATACTGAATTAAAAGCTTTCTTCAATACATTGCCTGCGCTGTTTCAGTCGGCCCAAAAAAATTCAACCCAGTTTCCCATGTATACAGATAGCGTAACACAACCCTCAGTATTTACAACCATCACGTCGACCTTCACATGACAATTTGACAAAGAAGGCGACGTGATTGGACTTATGACCTCTACTATTGAACCGACCGACCCCATACCCCAAGCTGACCTACCAGCCACTACACCGCCGGGAGCAGACATGCCTTCCGATGTAAATCCACACCATACTTCCCCCAAACCCATCACCCCCAACCATTCCCCCACTTCATCACCACCACCACCACCACCCCCTAAATCAGAGATAGGCCCACCACAATCGAGTACATTGACACAACCAGAGGTAGTTGCCATCCCACCTCCCCAATCAGACAAACCATGAGCTTCTGACCCACAAACCCAAGTTCCTGGATCAACTGTTGCAAGGTACATAAGAGACAAAAGATGGAAAGCACAAGAAAATGAAGGAGCATCATGGGAAGTCTCCCAAAATCCAAATTAGCTTGAGGGACGCAAGTTCCTTAACCGACTCAGAGATGGCACAGCTCCTCAAAACCCTAGCAAGCAAAGAAAATTCAAGGAGTGCAAGGAAAAATAAAAAACTTCAGGCCAAACACACAGACCAGATCGAGTTTCTCGACAGATGCAGGAATTTGGCCCAGTCTGTCCTGCCAGGCCCCATTGAGATCAACATAGATAGACCGCTTGAAAGAGCGTATCAACTATTCGAGAGCATGGTGTCGACCCTCCAAGTGCACATTCAGGAAACTAAGGAGGAACAGAAAGAGGAAATCGCCAGACTCCTACTAGCACAACACACTGCATTTTCAAAAGCATACAAAGTATTGCAGGACCATATGGAGGAGTCTATCATAACCAAAGAAGTACTAAGAGACTGGCCTACTCACTATGGGAAAGTCTATCAGCAGACACGACAGACTCAGTAAGGAATTTAGGCATTGGAGAGCAGAAAACCCACGGAGGAAGCACTTAGATCAACAATAGAATATCAGATAGTGCTGGAAACCACCAAACTGCAGAAACTGGAACGGGAAGCACATCAGTGGGCGCAACAAGCTCTCCCCAACTTAGAGAAAGTTGACATCATCTTCCCACATATGAAATGACTTATCGAGACTGCAGAAGAGCAGAACCAGTTCATGGGCCCCAACATGGAAAGGATAGCTGAAATCCCCATCTTGGAAAAGATGTCGGTCCTGTCAAGCTTAACCACACTGACCATCGATATCCAGAAAGCTTTGCAGAGTTGGACAGATTTCTAACATCACCTCGCCATCACAACTCCATCCATTGTTGAAGTCTGTGTACAGAAACGACCAACCATCCGTCTTCACAGTCCGCCACAGTAAATTTTTGTAAAGCCCGAACAAACAAATTTTGTACCTCCCTGTTTCTTCAGGATGAAGAAACGTTTTGTTCGTGGGGGAGATGTAGAAGGAGCAAGTCGATAAGTTGACTTGAACGAGGACCAACTTAGTCGATTAGCCGACTAAGTCGATGAGCTGACTTATTCCATCAGCCGACTAAGTCGATGAGCTGACTTAGTCGATCAGCAAACTAAGTCGATGGGCCAACTTAGTCTATCAACTGACTAAGTCGGTCGGCTGACTAAACTAAGAGATTAGGGCGGCCATCTAAAGTCGCATCGGTTCACTGAACCGACAGGTAGTTATTTTGTAACCGTCTATAAATCATATATATTAGGCTGTTGAGCTAGACGAGAACTCAGTTCAATTCTCTGCATTGTATGGACTCATTGTAATAATATAATATATTTTAATTCTATCTATTCTTATCTCTTGTCTCTGTTTAAGATTTATATATGTTTTAGTGTGTATTATTGGTAACCTTATGTGATCTGTGAGATTACAACATTGGTTCCATTGCCGGTAGTACACAACTAGAATGCATGCCAACAAATGATAACAAAGACAAGAGATAAGAACAGATAGAATTAAAACATATTATATTATTACAATGAGTCCATACAATGCAGAGAATTGAACTAAGTTCTCTCCTGGCTCAACAGCCTAATATATATGATTTACAGACGGTTACAAAATAACTACCTATCGGTTCAGTGAACCAACGCAGCTTTAGATGGCCGACCTAATCTCTTAGTTTAGTCGACCGACCGACTTAGTCGGGTGATCGACTAAGTCGGCCCATCGACTTAGTCAGCTGATCGACTAAGTCGGCTCATTGACTTAGTCGGCTAATCGACTAAGTCACTCCTCATTCAAGTCAACTTATCGACTTGTTCCTTCTGCAGAAAGGAAAAGATATTTCTATTAATATAAAATTAGAGATTACAATGGATACAACCTCTGTCGGCACGTCTGCGAATCGAAGAAACTGAATCCCCCACGTGGGCCTCCACCACTTCAATCCTCCATATCTCGATATCAAGCTCACAAGCAAAAGGAAATCTTGGGAAGAACACAAAAATGCTCCAAGGGACAAAGGGATGCAGACTCAAGCACAAGTTCCGGAAATAATGGACTATAATTTCTTTGCTCTCAATTCTCTCCTATGCCTTCAATGTACCAAAGAGTTCCTTATATATCTTTTCAAAGGGGTAATGAAAGGTCGAATCTGAGTGATCTCAAGGCATATGGAAGGCCAGGAGTCAAGTGAGTCGGATCCATGTCAAGGAAAAATCCAAAAGGATTTGGATTTTGTACACATCCTGATGTATGCAGTTTTAGTGGTAAAATCCGCGTATATACATGATTAAGGGTTTAAAAGTCGCGTGTATCATTTTTCACATGTTTTTAGGGATGGTCAAGGAAACATCAAAGGACAAAAAATGATCCAAGGGGTCTAAGGAGTCTGCAGAGGGATAGAGGAAAGGCCATACAAGTGTGATTCACCTGGAGTGGTAAAATCAACTATAACAGATGCCCCCTAATGTGTGAGGTCAGAGGGGTCATACGATGGTCGAAATACATTATAAGTCCATCCCAGAAGTGGAGTGATGAAGGATCCCAAATGGAAGACCAGCCATCCAATCAACATAGTACAATGATACAAATATGCACATACTGCAAATACATATAGCACTCCCGGATACATAAGAGTACAATGGCCATGAATAGGCATGATACAAGATATCACATAAGTGGTCATTGCCACGTACAATATACATAAATCAAAATCTCCATAATGAAGATATAAAAAGGACCATGATCTCCATAATGGCTGAAGATATATAATGGATCAATATCTCCATAATGGCTGAAGATGTCTGACATACACTGGAATCAAGTCACGAGAGCTGAAATCTCATGAACACTGGCACGATCAAGGAGGTAGCATATAAGAGATGCCACCAATATGGAAGGTCTTCTACACAAACCGCTACAAGTACATGTCCTACTATATGAATAGAGGTGTCGAGGTTGAACATAGTAGTCCATCGTCTGATTACCGGTCATTGATGTATACCGTTAATAGATGCGAGATCACCCACCGATAATGAAAATGGGAATCAAGGTACTAGAGTGCAAACTAACAAGTGTGAATAAATGTGTTGAGGTCGAACACTTGAGAGGATCCATCGATTAGGGGACATTGATGTATTCCCAAAGACTGTCGATGGCGAGAGAACCTACCACTGATGACTGCAAGTCTCAAGGAACTCAAAATGACTCTAGATTCCAATCCCAGAGTAAATGATCTGAAGTCGATGGGATGAAATCCACTGGAAGGAGGGCATTAAGGCATCCCCCATCATCCAACACAAGGTACTCAGCAAAGCTGTATAATGTGGAAGGACTCGATCATAAGGTGCACGAACCAATAGCTGTACAGGGAATGGCCGGCATGCAAAGTCAAGATAACTAAGGAATGGCCGACTCAGGTTTCAACTTCCTTAGAACAAGAGCATAATGACAAATGGTGACTTAATAAAGGCAGCATAGACTTGATATACAAACTGGGACATCTCTGCGACACAGGAGGCATCGACAGAGGCTCCATGGGGACTGGAAGCTTAACCAGTCGGTGGAGATAAACTCATATAAACGAGTACAGCTCCTAAATTCAAACTATAAACCCAACCAATGGATGTGATATACAGTTCTCTGTTCAAAGGTGACACGACTCGACAGCTGCCAAAGATAACATCTTTCCTTGTCCGAATTTTTGTTTTTTTAATTTTTTTTGGACTTTTTCAAATATTTAAAAATCTTGAAAAAGAATAAAACTGCTTTATAGTTACAGACTAGGAGGAGACAAGTGTCATAGGGGAAAACAAACTAGTTCCAAGCAGTGGAACATACCTATGATCAATGCAAGGATACATGTGTAGGATATCGACACTCGGGGGAAAATCCCCTCCCAGTAAAAAGGGAATCAAGCTGCAAAGGATATATAAATGGCCTTGAATGGCTAGACATGATACAAGCTCGAGCTATATGTCTGAAACTCAATGTCAGGGGAGACGGCATAAAGCTCAATAAGGTAGGCAAAGCTCATGATAATGCAATTACAACTTGAAATACGGGATTCCTGGGGGAAATAGGCTAGCAAAAGATCAAGAGTATGAGGCTCTTGTGAAATTTCATGGCAATACTATACAACGGACTCCCACACCCTAAGGGACAAAACGTCAGCATGGGCACCAAATGCAAATAAGGCACTAACTAGGGTACCCATGTAAGGTCAAACTCTACCACTCATATCATGCCACTTCTAAAACAACAAGATGGTTCCATGACAAAATAGAGTGGGTTCGTACCTAAGGCTATGATGAAATGGTCATAAGGTCATGAAAAATGAAAATGATGGTGAAACCTAACCTATATGCCAGTTTAGAGATGATACCTGAGATCGGCATGAATGGGTCAATCCAACGGTTGAAACGGCACTCAAAAAGGTCTCCTACATCAATAATTAGGTCCAAAATGGTCCGAAATGATTAGAAATAGTCCAAACTATAGGAACGCAGGTAAAAAATTTCAAAAATTTGAAAAATTTCTATAAATAGTAGAAAATTCAAAACATTATAAAACATTTGAAATTTTTACCCAATTGAGCTCAGATTTTCAACAATGAATTCCAGGAGATCTAGCTGGCGGAATCCACTACCATTTCTTCAAGGTACTTACCCATGCTCTTCTCTTCCATTTCAATTCAATTTTTATCAAATTCCATGGTCATTTGAGGTTTCTAGGCCAATCTAAAAAGGGCACTGCGGCCCACGGAAAAATCAAGGGTTTTTCTGTGTATAGGGCTGGCTATATGCAGAAAATACCCCCAAACCTGCGCACATATGCGACTGTTTGGTAGACAGTCACATATGCAGCCGTGCATGAGATTTTTTAAGTAATCTAATGGGAAAACTTGCAATTTTTTGTGCAGGATGTTCCTAGAATGGAGAGAGTGTGAACATGGTGATGTAGAGGAGGCAGTAAGGGCTGATCTAATGGCTCAACAAGCACTACGTGCATGTGGACTCTACAAGTTTTGGTGTCTTGGTGGCTTGAGGGCCAAACCAAGAATATTGCAGATGCTAGTGGATTATTGGGATCCAGACTCTGAGTCCATCTAGATAGATGGGATGTCCCTCACTATAGAGGTGGAGGACATATAATTTATTACTGGACTTTTCCAATGGGGGGAAGTAGTGAACCTTCGTTCTCATGGTGGGCCTGGAGGTGGCCTGACTATCTATGAGTACATTGCAGTGTACTGCTATCCATACACGGAGAAGGTGGGGAGTCAGATCCCAACCAACTCTATATAGGTGCTGGGCCTAAAGGCCATCTTACTGACATTGGGAAGGATAGCAGGCTAAGATTCACTCCACCAAGCCTCATGGCCTCTGATGTTCTATGCAGTGGAGTGCATGAGACCCACAGTTTATGACTGGAGCACTACACTACTGAGCAACATGAAACATCAGCTCAGTGAATGTAAGATGGGCAGAGTGCGGAACTTCAGGTTCAGCAGCATATTGAGCACATTTTTCTTTGAGTGTGTTCCAGGATTGAGCCCCAGAGTTGACGTTCCTCTTCACAGGGTTCGAGATCCGGCCCAACGGCGTTGGGCGGATGCGATGTGCAGACTGAGGGGAGGTAGGGTGGCCAACCCCTATCCAGCTGATTTTTTTCTGTGGTGGCGACGACAGATAGTTTCCATTGATGACTACCCCTATGCGGGGATAGATTTTCATGGGGACCCAGACCTGCTGCTACCACCAAGATCGGCATACGGTGACATAGGTAATGAATCTCGACCCTCTCTTTAAATTTTTCAATTATTTAATTTTTTTGTGTTTTCTGATTATATGGAATCAAAAGACATATTTTTGGGTGACAATACATAGTGACATCTACCATTTGCATGCACATGTGGGACCACGATGGCCTGAAGGCTTCCCTCATCACAGATAGAGGGGAAGAGGAGATGATATCATGGGTGTGTATATGGAGTGGATGCTCCAAAGCATTCATACCAACTTTGTTAGGCTGACACATAGAGTTCCCATGGCACAAGTCGAGGGCTTGCCTGAGGCTATGCAACGCCAGGTGGTGGGTATACCACGAGCATGGGTGTGATTATTCCGACGGCTAGCTACAACCGTAGTGACCTTCCATGATCACAACCCCCCTCATCTTCCATAGGCTTAGAGACCTGGGAGTGACACATTTTGTATTACCGTGTATTATATTTTAGTGGCTCGAGAGCCCCATTTTTGTATTATGACACTATGTATTACCACATTTTGGATGTTTATAAATGTTTTTATGGTGATCGGTTTATTTATTTACACGTGTAAAATTTGTGTTTGTGATGAATTTATTGTGTATGAAACAAATGCCAATCTAACACGTAGTTAGCATATGAGTCAGCAACTTGATTATTAATTCTTCGAATATGTATGTATGTTATATTGTCAAATTTCCGTTCTAATAATCTCACACGTAAGAACCTTATTAATAATGTCGGATCTCTAACATGGTACAAACCATTAAGCTGTGACACTACTAACTTCGAATCAAGACGTACCTCAAGAGAGAGAACGCCATGTGAAATGGCATCCCGTAGAAGCTCAATAATGACACTATATTCAACAACATTGTTTGAAGATGGCCATAGATATACACCTCCTGAAGACAGTACCTGACCCATAGGAGTATAAATCACCCAAGTAGCAGAGGCTGAGTGTTGAGTGTGATGGCTCACACCATCCACGAATCCTATGTAGGTGTAATATTCCCTTGACATCTGCCAAAATAAATGGAAACTTATCACAAACCCGATCACTATAAGAAAAAGACCTAACTATGCAAAACTGTACAATAATATACAATAACCAGCCTTGGCTGAAAAATCATGCATAGTACTTCTTGAGATAGAGCCCATTTCTGGGCTCCATCAAGGCCATTCCCTCATAATCCACTAACTCATAAGCGCCCTTCTCTAACACACATTTGATGACGTAAGGACCATGCCACATGGGGTAAAAATTTCCTGCCCCCAAGGGTTCTTTTGGTTGATCCCACAAAAGGATCAAGTCTCCCTCAATAAACCTCCTTGGATGGACAGAATTATCATACTAGACCTTTAAGCGATGGTTATTTACTTCTAGAGCCACCAGGGCATCTCGATGCTACTCATCAAGTTGCTCAAGGTGGACCAAATGCTCCTCCAATGGTGAAGTGTCTGGTAAGATTTCTACAGCTAGCTTCAAAGAAGGAATCTCGCATTCAACCAGCAATATCGACTCCACTCCATGTACAAGTTCATATGGAGAAAAACCCGTGGCAGTCTTAACAATGATTCTATATGCCCACAAAGAAGGATATAACATGATGTGCCAATTATTCTTGCTCTGTGCGATGGTTCGTTGGAGAATGGATTTGAGTGATTTATTCACTGCTTCTACCTATCCATTCACTTGAGGGTAGTAAGAGGAGGAATGCTCTTGCTTGTACCCTAACTTTGATGCCAACTCTTCCATCATACGATTTTGAAAGTGTGAGCCATGGTTAGTGACAAGATCTTTCGAAATTCCGAACCGAGTAATAATCTGGTTGAATAAGAAGTGTACGACTATCCCACCATCGGATTTAACTGTAGGCATAGCCTTAGCCCATTTCATGAAGTAATCAACAGCCACTATGATATGATGATGCCCCCCAGCTGAAGCTAGGTTGCAATCCATAAAATCAAGCCCCCACTTAGTGAAGGGACCAGCGGTGATGATGGGAAGTAACGGGGCAGGTTTCGAGTGCATATTACGTGCAAACACCTAGCAAGGGTGGCACCTATTGACCGCATCAACACAATCTTTAAAGATCAACGGCCAGAAATAACCCACTCTTAAGATTTTTTGGGTTGTCAAAAGCTCAGATAAATGACCACCACACGCTCCTTCGTGGCAATCATTCAGCACTACCTCAGCCTCATCATGAATCAAACAATGACATAAAATGGAATCTACCCCATGGCGGTACAAAGTGTTATCCACTATGAGGTAATTCTTAGACACGTGACGTAATCATCATCGTTCATCCCATGAGAGATGAGTAGGGACCTTCAATGTTTGTAGATATATAATGATATCTCCATACCATGGGTCTAAATTTGATATTAATAAGATGTGTTCATCGACAAACGTATTTTCAGAAACCAACTCCTCGCCCTCGCTTGGGAAATCTGATATAAGCTCTGCAAAAATTAATGATTTCTTCGATTTTGCCGAAACAAATTCAAGATCGAATTCTTGCAGGATGACAATCCATTTATTATATTTTCCCCCAATCATCCTTCGAGTGAGGACAAATTGAAATGGATTGACATGGGCTACAACCAAGGTTTGGTGAAGGAGAATATAATGTATCAACCGTTGAATCGCATGTATGGTAGCTAAAGCAAGCTTCTCAACATGAGAATAATGAATCTCTGCGTCAATAAGGTTCCAGCTTAGATAGTATATGACATGCTCTTAGAGCTCCTCATCCTCTTGAACCAAAACCATCCCAATCGTCTCCACGGACGCGGCCACATAAAATAAACAATAACGGCTATATTTTGGGGGACTAATCACCAGGGCTGATGCTAAGGCTTGCTTGAGCACATCAAAGGACTCTTGGGATAGCTCATCCCAACAAAAGGTGGTGTCCTTCTTCAAAAGACGCATGAAGCCTCTTGTTAAATTTTAAAAATTGACAACAAATCTCTGTAAGAAGTTTTCCATGCCTTACAAACATTGAAGATGACGAATATTTTTCAAGGGAGACAACTGAAGTATTGCCTCAACCTTCAAAGGGTCGACTCTTATACCCTCTTTAGAAACGATGAATCCTAACAAGCGACCTAACTTCACACAAAAGATGCACTTGTGAGGGTTTAACCTAACCAAATAGTGGCGGCACCTTTCGAATACCAATCTCAAATGATAGGAATGACGCATTCTCATACGAGTATGAGCAGCAAGGTCATCCAAACATACTTTGATAATCGATTTGAGATCATGGAAAATCATGGTCATTTCCCGCTGAAAAGTAGCTCCAGCGTTCTTAAGGCCAAAAGGCATTTTTCGATATGCAAAAGTTCCCCAAGGACAAATAAATGTAGTCTTATGTTGGTCCTCAGGTTTAATTTGTATCTGATTATATCCGAAAAAGCCGTCCATAAAGGAAAAAACCTCGCTACCCACACACTCAACCAAAATCTGATCAATAAATGGTGTGGAAAAATTGTCCTTAGGACAGGCATGATTCAAATCACGGAAATCAGTACATATGCGGCTCGCTCCCTATTTCTTATCCACCGGAATGGGGTTTGAAACACACTCTGTCAAGGGAATGGAATAGATAAAACCAGCTTTCAATAGTTTCTCTATCTTCGCCTTAATTGTGGGTGCTTTCCTAGGATTCACCGCATGCAAGCGTTGCCGAATAGGCTTAGCGTTGGGATAAGTCTTAATCTCATGTTCGACAATACGAGGGTCGATACCTGGCATTTCATCGTAAGACCAAGAAAAGATATCATGAAATTCTTTAAATAGCTTGGTGTATTCCAGAATCTCAGTATGGGAACATTCTGCCCCAATATAGACATTCTTTATCCTGCCAGGATCGCGAGAGATATTGATAGGAATCGTTGAAGATATGTTTTCCATGTTCCCATCAGCCATCATACCAGGAGAGATTAATGGAACCATAGGGATACCAATCCTCTCTCTAAGAACCTCCCTAAAGTCCTCACGCTCCAAGTGGTCAAGCTCGGGAAGAAAATAAGATCTATGATGGAGCTCTTCCCATGGTGGCTCAACTCCCGACATGGCCTCAATAATCACTTCATCTGAAGGGAAAACACTATCAAGGCAATTGTGCGCATGAGAAGACTACACTGCCCATGCCGGTAGCACATAAGGGTCCTCCTCCTCTATTTGCGAAGAGGAAGGACTGGGCTCTGCAACACACTCAATATTAGCTTAATAAGCTAACATAGTTGCAGGAAACGGCACATCCATCACGATGGGCTCACTCAAAGTGCTCGGTGTAACAAGAATCCAAAGATCTTCCATATGACTCGTGCAAAAAGACACCGATCTCATAGATGTTGAAGCATCATCGGAACTAGACCCTATCATAAGGATAGGTGCAGGGCAACTAAAGCTTCCCATGAGGGATGGATACATGCCCATGACCACACTCCCAGTTGCCGGCTGGGAATGCTTTATGATCGGGATCAAAGCTCCCAAAGATGCGGTAACCAACAGATTCTTGAATGAATTTTGATCAATCATGACTATATTCCCATTAAATGGAAAGAATACAACATGAAATAGAGAAGAAGCTACAGCTTGCATACTGTACATCCAATTCCTACCCAGTAAGAGATTGTAGTCAAGGAGCGCATCAACCACCTCGACCTCTATCACAACGGTCTTCCCTCCCAAACAGACCTTAAGGGAAGGAAGGATCCCGTGTGGCCTAAACAATCTCCCATAGAATGCAGTTAACATGGTTGCTGATTTAGACAACTCAGGGGATCCTAAACCCTTCCAACATGATAAAGACATCACAGAAGCAACAGCGCCTTCGTCAATCACAGTGTGCTTGATGGTCATGTTAAGACATTCTACATGAATCAAAAGAGACACATAGTAAGGCAAGTGAGGCTGAAGTCCTACGGTTTCAAATTTAATCACTGAGGAAGAATTATCATCATTCACACCAAGGGTAGAAAGAAAAGCCTTCCTTTGCGAAGGACAACTTTGAAGCACTTCCAATGCAGACATCACACAAGGAGTATGGCCCAAATCCTTGACAAATGAATAGTTCTGGGTGGCTCGAACATTAGTATTGTGCCTCGAATGCTTAATAACTCACTTAGGAATGCGAGGTGCAACTTCAGGTTTATCTATAGGTTTCTCAATGCACAAAAGAGACCCTGGTGGATCAGGTTCCTTTCCTAGGCTGGGTTGTGATGAACCATAGTCTTTCACACAGGTCACAACTTTTGCAGCATGAACCATGTTAATGCAACCACGACCACTACCCTCTGATGGATCTTGATCACCACCAGACTGATCATGGGTCCTCAAGTTCATATTTTGATTGTGAGGTAAAGGGTTAGTTAGCATAGCTGGGCTCTGTGCCAAGAATCTCGAGGATTCATCGATACGAGGGCACAAGTAAGTGAGGTGATCATCCTTACACAACTTGCAAGGGAATTTAACCTTACATTTAGCTTGCATGTCCCCCCCAGCATTACGGGCATTCTTTTCATTATTAGCATTCTCGTTCCTATTCCCACCCTTACGATTATTTTTACCCTTCTTTTTATTCCATCTGGGCTACTGGTTACCCTTTTGGTCTAATGATTGCACCGAAAGTACACTCACCATTTGGGTGGGTTGATACAAAGCTATGGCTTGTCCCAAAGCAGATAGGTCGATTGACGATTGACTAACTTGTTTTGCAACCGAATCTGCAGGTTTAGCACTCGCACAACCAACAATGTCATCGGCATGTGGTCCAGTTTTAACTTTGGGGTCGAAACTAGAATGCGGAGCATTAGGAATGATCTCATATAACAAACTAGACTGAGCATAAATCAAGTCCAGTTCTTTCACCCTAAAAACCGTTTGTTCCTCATTTTGCACTCCGGATGTAGAAACATCCTTCGCTATATACGGCAATAATGACTTAAGGAACCATTCGAGGAGGAATTTTGGTGGTATAAAGGCTTTAGATAACCTCTTCCATCTACGCCACTCTTAGATGTGATCCAAGATATGTGTGGCTTTATCCTGCCAAAATGTTGACAAGAGTTCAGTACCAATGTCATAACACACTGGTAGCTGGAAGTGGTTAAGAAAATTCATCGCTAGGTCATCGAACAAAGCGAATGCTCCCCTAGGTAGCTCTATATACCATTTCGCGGCAAGCCCTGTAAGGGTGCATTGAAATAGTCTCAAATGGATTGAGTCCTAATGTAAGGAATTGAAAGAGCACCATAGGTGAAAGGTAGTAATGTGTTCACTTGGATCCTCTCCTGGTTTGCCCTCGAACTTGGGTATGTCCGAGGGAAGCTTAGTAGGGACAGCCGCCCAGGCCGGGTCATGAGCTACAGGATTGTTCATCAATCTCAACAAGTCATGAAGATTCAGCGTTTCAAGGAAAGGGAGCCTAGGATGATGAGGTTGATGGACCGCTCCCTGATAGTTCTGATTCACATAGGTCTGATTACCACCATGGCTTTGGCCCTAGTGCCCTCCTCCCGTTTGACCCGTATAGGGTGGCATGGCAGCACCATAGTGTGATGTACCTTGACTATTCGGAGCTACAAAGCCCTAATTTGGAGAGTAAGTGGGTTGTTGATACCCACACCCATAAGGTGAAGAACCCTGTCCATACTACATCCCATAATAAGGTCCACAAGTCATCGTATGCGATGTCCCATGAGACACTCCATAGGTAGGAATATACGCTCCGGAAGTAGGAATATACATACCGGAAGTAGGGATATACGCTCCAGAAGTAGTAACATGACCTCTAGAAGTATGAACATAACCTCCTAAAGCAACGGGCGGTATGTAAACCTGAGACACAATCAGTCTAGTAACCACAGTACGGACCTGACTCATAGCAACATTCCGTCCCGAAGGACCACGTGAATGAGGTGGAGGGTGAACATTTGAAGAACTAGGGATAGAGGACGAAGGGACCTATGTAATTATGTATGTGTTATTCTTTATAGTCACTTGTCTCAGATATGGTATCCTAGTAGGATCACTAATCCTAGACCTAGGAGGAATATGTGATGTAGCTTCCACCGCCGGGATGGAAGGTGCAATGTGACTAGTGCTCCCAAACCTCTCCGCATGGTAAGGAATGAGAGTGCCCCCAGGCATAGTGCTAGGTTCAAACTCAGATTTGACATGAAATGCCAAATCATGTGTAGGAAAACTAGACATACCATAACTACCATAACTAGTGCTCGCGAGTTCGAAATGAGTCTCATCATCCTCCGGCATTCCATACCGGCAATGCGTCAATGGGGAATCAACCCTAGAGTAAGTAGGTCTATCATGAAATGTTCCTATCTCAAAAATCACAGGACCTAACTTAGTTAAGTCGAGTGAAAGATCGTAGTTAGGAGTAAACTCCCCATCTTCCACATGAATGGGAGAAGGTGGTTCAGGAATACCTTCAACGTGGTCTCCCATGGTGTGTGAATCAATGTGTGAAGTAGTCTGCCTGGACTTTCTATTTCTCTCTCCCAAATGAGGAGGAGACGTAGAAGGTAGAAGTCCTGCTAAACAACAAGAATAGCGAGGAGCCGCACCCGAATCCACAATGACTCAAAAAATATAAAAGGCTCAATATATATGCAAACCCTAGGCAAGATGACATGAACAGAGCAATCACCAATAAAAACTAAATCCAAATACAAGCAATCAAGGGTAGGAAAAGTGAGCACCCGAATGAAGTAGGTATGTCTCGCCTAGGAGAGGCTTAAGACTCCCATACACAACAAGCGGAGGTACATAACCAATTATTGTGGCCCTCAGCTTCAATGTGTAAAGAAACTGTGCTGTCTGACCCCAACCTGGCCGAGACACCTGCAGAATAACCCCTATAAAGTACCCCCTCGATATCCTAGGTAAGGCCACTAAGGTCACCTCAATATAATCAATGCTCAGGCAGATAGTCACAGGCGAGATTGAACGTATGGGTAGGGTAGCAAAGCCTGAAACTCTCGAAAGAGCCCCCAGGTACAAATACAATCCTAGAAATATCTTTGGTTCTACTCAGTTATGACTAGGGGTCATCCCAATTAATAAATAATCACACTGCCTTGTGCTTAACTCCCTTTTGAGAGGAGGATCCTGAGAAACACTGGTTATACCAAGGATTTCATACACTCACCTAAACAGACACATAGATGTTGTTGTTTAGTGGTCTTGGGGAATTGACTCACAATGAACTATTCCAAGACCCTAAAACCTAAGCTTGTTGGTGAACCCTATCAAATAAAATAGTGTAGTTCATTTTAATTAAGCGTTGATTTTAATTGGCTTTATTACTCAAAAGAGGGATATGGTCGTGCAACTAATGGTGTTATGACACAACATGAAGTAAAATGCACACCTAACAATCAATGCAAATGCATTGTGTCCATGAAAATAGGGTATGCTACTACGTGAAATGCACAATTTTCTTCAAATGATAAATGCAAGATTTCCTATATGAAATCCTAACTAATACTTCAAAGCAAATCTAGTGCAAGTACAATGCAAAATGCAATATGCAATGCATGATGATAAGCAAATATTTTTGGATTTTTTGAAATAAAATGAGATATAAAACCAAGAGAATGATTCTACAACCCTCAGACTCTGCAAGCACACTGAAGCAGCACTCAAGCAAAGCACTAAGGTAAAATAAAACTAATGCACTAATCCCAAAACAAAAAATCGAAAATGCAATGACAAGAACATTCTTAAAAAAGAAATTTTACCCTAAAAAAACGTCTCTGGTTAGAAACAAGGATGCATACAGACTCTAGCAGTATCAAAGGAGACTCAGCAACCATCACAATTCACCTAGCAACAATCAATCTTCCTCTAGAAGGAAAAACTAAGGGAATACGCGACTGTTCGTAGTAAACCCGCATGTATACGCGGAAATAGTAGAGATACCCATGTATATATGTGACTATGAGTTAAAAACTCATGTACAAAAAGAAAAGTGCATAAAAATAAAGTCAAACAGACAGGCTGAGACAAACTTCACACCAATCAGAAACTACCAGGAAAACATGCACCCAGACCTGACACAGAAACAAGAGAAAAAGAGAAATTCAAAGTCATTGAATGCCGATAGAAAACCCACAAAGGACAACTACTAGGAACTCCCCAGCGGAGTCACCAATTCTGTTATGGAGAGAAATTCCTATGGCTTGGGGTACCACAACAGATAGCTTGACTCCAGAAATCAATCCTTTCCAATATGCAATAGAAATTAAATGTCTAACACTAAAGGTTTAGAACTTGTACCTTATTCTGGACGGTTGAAGTAGATCCCCGTTGAGCTTTCCAACTTCAGCTTGAATTGATAGATTACTTCCTCAACAACAAGTAAACAATACAAGCATACTATATATATTGGTGTTAGATCTATTCTATTATATATAATCAACAATGCATAAGCATTTGAAATCATCCCATGGATAAAATATTCATTCAAACATACATTATTGGACAGGAAAACATATTTCTATTAATATAAAATTAGAGATTACAATGGATACAACCTCTATTAGCACGTCTGCGAATCAAAGAAACTGAATCCCCCACTTGGGCCTCCACCAATTCAATCCTCCATCTCTTGATAGCAAGCTCACAAGCAAAAGGCAAGCTTGGGAAGAACACAAAAGTGCTCCAAGGGACAAAGGGATGCAGACTCAAGCACAAGTTCTGGCAACAAAGGACTATAATTTCTTTACTCTCAATTCTCTCCTGTGCCTTCAATGTACCAAAGAGTTCTTTATATAGATTTTCAAAGGGGTAATGAAAGGTCGAATCCGAGCGATCTCAAGGCATATGGAAGTTCAGGAGTCAAGTGAGTTGGATCCATGTCAAGGAAAACTCCAAAAGGATTTGGATTTTGTACACATCCCGATGTATGCGGTTTTAGTGGTCAAACCCGTGTATATAAGCGATTAAGGGTTTAAAAGTCGCGTGTATCATTTTTCACATGTTTTTAGGGATGGTCAAGGAAACATTAAAGGACAAAAAATGGTCCAAGGGTTCTAAGGAGTCTACAGAGGGACAGGGGAAAGGCCATAGAAGTGTGATTCACCTGGAGTGGTAAAATCATCTATAACAAATATCCACTCATGTTTTGTTGCTCAACTATGGAACAATACAATAACATCCAAAAAATCGAGCACCTTCTTCTCTTGATGGTCAGGTATGTAAAATAGTTTGACAGTCGTCTATGGGTAATTTTACGGTTTTTCCATACCTCAATTCTCGATTAGGGTTAGGTTTTGGACATTATAAAATGTTCTTGAAAGTACACACATGACTAGATCCGCATGTGTGATAAACGAGAGTTATTATGGAATTCAATTAATACCATGGTGGTCAACTAGACAAGTCAACTTGCAAGAGGAATACCATCCTCATATGGGCTTTTATTGAGGCAATTTCGAGGAAATTGGAAAGGTATTGGAGTGTAGAATAGTGTCAAGGAATATGGATCAAGCAATAAAATTTTGACCATGAAAAACACCATTTAAGCCCTCAAATAGTGTTATTTTTTCTAGTCTTATTCAAATTGATTATAATCTTTATCTAAAAGGATAACATACAAAACAAAATACCCAATATGCACAAGATAGAGAAGATACAGAAGACACGAATATTTTCCTCGAGGAAACCATAAAGGAGAAAACCCTACAAACTTCCTCAGAATAGTTCTGTCACTAAGATAATATCACAAGATGTAAATACCCAACAATAAGAAGTATTTTTCATCTCTCTCCTTGTGTGAATTTGAGTGAGTGAGTGTGTTTATAAATAAGGGAGGGTGCCTCCATATTTATACACATCAAGTGACTGACTATCTATCTTGATTGGGCTGACATATTACCCTAGTAGTGTCGACTTCACCAAGGGAGACTCCAAAAATACATTTTATTATATTAAACTGGGGACTACTTCCCTGACTTACAACACAAGTTGTACTTCAAGGACCATAGACAATAGTGACATCTTGAAAGGAGGGAAACACATCTTCGATGGGGGTACAACAAGATACAATGATAATATACATCAACATATGTTTCAAAGTTACAAATACAACAACACTCCCTCTTAACTAGGAAGGTATTCTCTTGCCGTAGTCAACAACACATCTCGTCACATCATCATCTCAGAGTCATCATCATAGTTGTTGCCATAGTCTTCATTTTTTCGATCATTTTATAGTGATATATATTGTATCTATCTATATTAACACCAAAAATTTTCCACATATATCTCTATGCTCCAAACCATAATTATACATCATAGTCCCACCATTATTCCCTCCATTTTGACCTTCATAATGAAATTCCACCAAAATTGGTCCAAAGCATTATTATCCCTTCCCCCATAAATACAGGTAAGTTGGGAATTTATTGCAACATAACCCCCATTCTCCCAAATAGGACCAAAAAACCCTAAAATGAGAATGGGTCAAAAGCCATGGATAAATACAATACACTATGAAAAACCATGGGTCAATACCATGGTTAAGAAAATATAGGATCATCCTATAAATAGATTGTGAAGGTCTCCCCATAATAACTTTTGAACTTTCATTCTTCCTTAATTCCTCACTTCGCACACCTTTTGCCACACTATCCCAAGTTTCACATTGAGTTCTCTCTGTGTAACCCTTGATCCCTTTCCCGATGACAACCCCTTGTTAAAGATAAACAAATACTAGGATCATGGGAGCCTACAGACCATTTCCTCAAAAGGATGCAGTGGCGCAATTTAAAGGATTTTTTGTTCTTTAGTTTCATTAGTTAGATAAAAATATAAAATGTGTTTTTATTTTTTGTTGTAATTCAAGGTCAAGATATCCCTTGCACCATGAACTCTACCCTTATATCTGGCTGATATAAGGTAGGTGCTTTTGCATGTAGTAGGGGAGAAATACCCAATAAAATTTGTCATCGGAAGTTTCTATAGAGAAAACCTTATTTAATGTTGGGTGTAGGCCTAGTCCTCATCTAGGTATTCATAATATCCACAAGAAAACCATGATGTAGGTACATCCTAGGACCATTCATTACATTGCCACTACAATCACCTCCCTATTCTACCGTCATCTCATCATATCCAAATCATCTAATCATCATACATGGAGCACAACCCAGATGCATATCACATACCACATGTGTTCTACCAACATAGGATCACAATAGGAATTATTTACATCACTAAGACAACCAGTGTCTTCCACTATGCGAGAATCTTCTAGGAGCACACCAAGTGCATTACGTCTCATGATCAACCTGCATTCTACAAACATAGGAGCATGCAAGGAATTATTTACGTCACCATGACAACCTCCATCTACTAGTATATGAGAACTGCCTAGGTGCACACGAAGTGCCTTGTGACCTCTCATCATTTCCAACATGGGGAAAACACACAAGGACTTATTACATATGCAAACAACTTGAGTACCACACCGTGACTTTTATGTTCAAGGAAAACTTCAAGAACTAATTACGTCTAAGGAAAACCTGCGTACAATGCCAGGAATGATTACATCCAAAGACAACCTTCAAGGACTGATTACATCTTAGGAAAACCTATATACCATGCCAGGAATTTTACATCCAAAGATAGCCTACATGACTGATTACGTCCAAGAACAACCTGTGTACCATGCTAGGAATTTTACGTTCAAGGAAAATTTGTACTAGGGATAATTACATCCAAGGATAACCTGCATACTATGCCAAGTCTTATTACATCAAAGGACAATCCACAGGACTGAATACATCCAAAAATAACTTGCGTACCACACCAGTACTTTTACATTTAAGGACAACCTGTATACCTTCCCATGTGAGATCACATGCATCTACGTATTCTATTCTCTCATCATCTCTAGCATTGGAGCATGCCAGGGATGATAACATCACTAAGAAAACCTATATCTCTGAGCATGCTAAAACTCATCACTCCCTCTTTTTAGGGAGCTTGTCCTGGATCACACCAAGTATCTCTATTAAGTATTCAAACTTCACTCTGGCTAGCATCTTCGTCAACACATCGAATATTTGCTCATGTTAGAATAATCAACCCATAGTTAGCTACCTTAGACATTAATTAATCCATTTTTTTCTTATTTTCCTAGTTTCCATATTCCACCTTATGCAAGTTGTCATCTACACATCCATAGTGGTCCAACTTTCTAATTTTGAGTCATGGAGCACTTGGGAAACCTCCTGGAATCAAATCTGCTTTATTCCTGGCCTTCTTAGTGCCTGTCTGCTTTTTCAGTGCTTTAAGGCAATTGGGAAAGTTTGACTAGGTGAGGTTAAATTGTTTTTAGTCCTCCACATCCTCCACTTTTTTCTCCTATGAAAAGAATGTATGAGTTGTCCTTCCATTACCTTTTAGCTTTCCTAATTGATTTTGCCAATTCGTGAGCTCCTTAACAGTTTTGGAAATTGCTTTATGCACCTATGGGGGATTTTCTTAGATTTAGTAAGCCTGCTTTTGACTAGATTCGAATGGAAACTTCATGCATTCGAATCCCTCATGTAATTATTTATTGTGGTAGCCTATGACTTCATAGGGTTGGCTATTGTACACTTATTCAATACAGTTTATTGTTCAGCTCCATATTCAGTCTCTTTTGTGAGTAATTTTGCATGTACAATTGATAATTGTTGTGAGTGTAATTGTTCTATCACTGGGTTCAATTTCCACATGGTATCAGATCCTTTGTAGATTGATTTCTCTCCTTCCAATTTGTTTTGTAGGTTTGACATCATTGACTGGGATCCTTCTACTGACTGTCGGGACAATTTATGAGCTATGGATCAATCTCAGAAGATCATCTTGACTCCATTTAACTTCTTTGAATGGAAAGCAGAGATGGAGATACTGTTGAGATTGAAAGGCCTCTATAGAGTGACTATGGCAACAGAATCAGATCCCAATGCAGCTGCAGAGAAGATAAAATGGCACAACCGGAGGGATGAGGCCTATGGTCTCTTGTGTCTGAGTATATCCAGATACCTCCTTTTCCATCTTGATGGATTGACATCACCGAATGAAGTATGGGAGAATCTTGTTGATATTTTTGGAAAGACAGATGAGATGAGGGGACATCAAATCGAAAATGAATTGATCTCCCTGAGTCCAAATAGCTTTGAATCCCTGCAACTCTATTTCTCCAAGTTCAAAGCACTTGTTTTGCAGCTAAAACAATGTGGGATTGAAAAGAATGATGATCAGCTGGTCTTGGCCATACTCTCAAATCTTGGCCCTGACTATTCAGTGTTTTTTTCGACCTTCTATGCCACAAAGTTGACAACTCGAACCTGGAAGATTCCTAACCTTGCAGATTTCATGGAATCTCTCACATAAGAAGAAGATAAGTTGGTGATGATGGGCACCATCAAACCATCCAAAGACCAAGCTCTGGTTGTTGGAGATTCGAGGGTGGATTCAAAAAGTGAAAAGAAAGCTAAAAAGCCACCTGAGCAAAAGAGAGACAAGAACAAGTCTCCAGAGGAGCCTCAAGGTTCCAAGAAGAACTACCAGAAGAAGAAGAACAAAGGAGAAATTAGCAAGTGCGCATACTGCAGTAAGGGAAATCATTCTGAGAGCTCATGCATGAAGAAGAAAATAGACATGCTGAACCAACTCCTGGAGAAGAATGGCATCTCCCTTCCAGACAACTCAAAGAAGAGGGAAGGAGGATCAAGTTCAGAAGACAGAGAGAGAGTTCATGCATTGGTTGCTAGCACATCAAGCTCACCTAGTTTCATCATTGATTCTGGAGCTTCAAGACATATGGTTTCGATCAAGGAAGCATTCACCTCACTTGACATGTCGAAAGGTCCACCAATAGTACTGGGAGATGACTCTCTCACTAAAAGTTTGGGAAAAGGGAGGATTGATCTTGATCATGGTAAGTTCAGCAATGTGTTGTATGTTCCAGGTCTTGCCTCTAACCTCTTATCAGTGTATTAGATGACCCACACAGGTTCTCCAAAGAAGGTCATATTCTCCCCTGATGAAGTTGAGATCACAGATATCTCAAGTGGTAAATTCATTGCAAAAAGAGTTGCAAATCATACTTCGAAGGTATACATGTTCTCACACTTCCTACCCTACTCAAACCCCTCTGCTCTTCTGATTCATGCTAATGAGGAAAGAAGTCTTTGGCATGAAATATTTGGCCACCTAAATTACAAGTATCTTTCTGATCTTAGTGAAAAAGAGATGGTCATAGGGTTACCAAAGATAAAATTTTCCAAAGGAGTCTGTCAAGGTTGCATCCTAGGAAAACACCCAAAGCATAAATTTGAGAGAGCTAGTCATGAAAGAACCTCTGCACCTCTTGAGTTGATCCATAGTGATGTTTCTGGCCCATTCCCTCATATGTCCATGATTCAGTACAAACATGCATTGACTTTCATAGATGATGTTTCCAGGTATTGCTGGGTTTACTTCCTGAAACACAAGTCTGAAGTTTTTGGCCTCTTCAAAGTCTTTAAGGATTTGGTTGAAAACCAGTTTGGGAGGAAAATCAAGGTCCTCAAATATGACAATGGTGGTGAGTATGTCAAGTCTAATTTTATTCAATATTGTGTAGATTCAGGTATTCAGATGCAGCATTCTATCCCTTACACACCACAACAGAATGGTGTTGCAGAGAGGAAGAACAGATCACTGAAAGAGATGGCAACCTGCATGATGGAGGCTAAGACTTTTCCACCAAAGTACTGGGACGAAGCTATAAACTATGCAGCCTATATACACAATTGGGTGCCTCATAAACATCTTGAAGGTATGACTCCATTCGAATCATGGAGTGGGCACAAGCCAGATGTGACCCATTTCAGGATTTTTGGCTCAAGGGATTGGGCTAGAATTCCAACAGAAAAGAGAAAGGCTTTGCAGCCCCAAAGCCAAGAGTGTCTATTTGTTGAGTACTCTAAAGCTTAAAAAGGGTACAAGCTGATCAATTTGAGCACAAACAAAGCCTTCATTGAAAGGTGTGTTCAGTTTCAATAAGAACCCCTAGTAGCAGTGGAAGTTGGAGAATCCTCTTCGCCACCAGAACCTCTGAATGTAAGTGAAGAGATAGTTGAACATGATGATTCTGATATGTCTTATAGTTATTATTTTATTGCAGATCCTAACAGCCCTACAAGGCCAAAATGGCAAGCCAAGACCATTCATGCAGCTGGAGAGCTAGCTGGAAATCCTAATGACCCTAGGAGGACTAGATCTCAATTTGAGAGTGCTCTATGCATGAAATATCCTATGTTTGCTGAGAAATGCTATCTGATGGTGGAATCATATCCTCAGACATATGAAGATGTAGTATAATCTCCAATATGGAAAGCACCATGAAGGAATAGTTCAGCTCACTCCAGAAGAGCAACACTTGGGAGCTGGTTGATCTTCCCCCGGGGAGGAAGCTAGTTCAGTGTAAGTGGGTGTACAAGACCAAATTTGCTACTGATGGTTCACCTCTAAAGTACAAGGAAAAATTGGTAGCCAAGGGCTACTCACAGGTTCATGGCATAGATTACAATGAGACCTTTGCACCAGTGGCAAAGATGGACTCCATCAGGCTAGCCTTAGCCATTGCAGCTTCAAAGCAATGGGAGGTACATCACATGGATGTAAAGTGTGCCTTTATGAATGGAGATCTCACTAAAGAGATATAAATGCAGCAGCCTCAAGGATTCCCTACTAACCCATCTCTTGTGTCCAGGCTAAAGAAGTCATTGTATGGGCTTAAGCAAGCCCCCAGGGCTTGGTATGCCAAGATTCATAGCTTTCTGCTATCACTGAATTTTGTTCGATGCAAATCAGATCCAAATGTCTGTTTGAAGTTGATTAATGGTTCATTAATAATCATTGTGTTATATGTTGATGACCTTTTCATTATAGGAAGCTCAAAGGATGAAATTGCTTCCTTGAAGGGTGCAATGAACCAAGCCTTCTCCATGACAGATTTGGGGCTCTTGAGCCAATTCTTGGGGCATGAGATTGCTCAAACCAAAGCTGGAATCAAGATGCACCAGTCCAAGTATGCCTTGTATTTTTTGAACAAATTCAGAATGAAGGATTGCAATCCAAGCAAGACTCCTTTCCTTTCAAGAGTGAAGCTTGAAGAAGCTGATTCTTCACCTATGGTAAACAATACACTGTATAGGAAATTGATTGGATGTTTGTTGTATCTTACACATACTATACCTGATATTTCTTATGCAGTAAGTGTGGCTTCTAGATACATGGATCAGCCTCATGAGATCCATTGGAAAGCAGCCAAAAGGATCCTTAACTTTGTTCAGGGAACAAGGACACATGGGATCTTCTATAAAGCTAAATCTGATCTTGATTTGATTGGGTTTACTGAAAGTGATTGGATAGGTGATAGCACCGAAAGAAAGTCAACATCAGGATATGTTTTCATGCTTGCAAAAGGGCCAATCATCTGGTCAAGCAAAAAACAGAGTGCCATTGCACTCTCATCTACAGAAGCAGAGTACAGAGGAGTTGTAAATGCAGCAACTCAATGTTTATGGTTGCAGGGGTTACTTGGAGAGTGTGGCTTTGAATCAGAATACTGAACTACTATCTACTGTGATAATCAAAGTACCATTCAAATCTGCAATGATCCAGTTCAAAAGTAGAGAACCAAACACATTGAGATCCATATGCACTACATCAGAGAGCTTGTGCATGATGGCACCATTCACCTACTCTTCTGTTCATCTTCAGAACAAGTAGCTGATATATTCACCAAAGCATTTTGTGAGAATACATTCAGCAATCTCAAATCACTGCTGGGGATTGTTGATCATGCTATGAAGCATGAGTGATGACAAGATTTCCAAATTTTGTTTTACAGTCCATGTTTGAGGGAGGATTTTCCCACTAGGTTTTTGCCTCTTTCCTTGGTTAAATGGACATGCAGTATGTAAAGGGTGACTAAGCCTTGTTTCTAGGCCCTATAATTTTCTGATATTTTACTCATAAATCAGGATTAAGGGGGGGTTTTAGAATAATCAACCCATAGTTAGCTACCTTAGACATTAATTAATCCATTTTTGTCTTATTTGCCTAGTTTCCATATTCCACCTTATGAAAGTTGTCATCTACACATCCATAGTGGTCCAACTTGCTAATTTTGAGTCATGGAGCACTTGGGAAACCTCCTGGAATCAAATCTACTTTATTCCTGGCCTTCCTAGTGCCTGTCTGCTTTTTCTGCTTTATTTCCTGCTTTTTCAGTGCTTTAAGGCAATTGGGAAAGTTTGACTAGGTGAGGTTAACTTGTTTTTTGTCCTCCACATCCTCCACTCTTTTCTCCTATGAAAAGCATGTATGAGTTTTCCTTCCATTACCTTTTAGCTTGCCTAATTGATTTTGCCAATTCGTGAGCTCCTTGACATTTTTGGAAACTGCTTTATGCACCTATGGGGGATTTGCTTAGATTTAGTAAGCCTGCTTTTGACTAGATTCAAATGGAAAATTCATGCATTCGAATCCATCATGTAATTATTTATTGTGAAAGCCTATGAATTCACAGGGTTGGCTATTGTACACTTATTCAATACAGTTTAGTGTTCAGCTCCATATTCAGTCTCTTTTGTGAGTAATTTTGCATGCACAATTGATCATTGTTGTGAGTGTGATTGTTCTATCACTGGGTTCAATTTCCATAGCTCGTTCATCACCACATATTGTAGATTTATTACTCCTCTCTACACCATCTACCAAATATTGTGGAACTTGATATCGATATGATTTTATTTGTCATGGAACACTGGGTTCTGTGACAACTTTACGCGACTCTGGTTGTCACAAAAGATACAAATAACCTCTAACTGGAGATCAAACAAATCAAATAGTATCCTTTGAAGCCATACTACCTCACAAATGGCTAAGCAAGTTGCAACATACTCTTCCTCGGTTGTACTCAGCGCCAAGTAGGACTGCTTCCTTCTAAAAAAGAAGATCATGTCCGATCCCAAACTAAAGCAACATCCTGAAGTGCTATATATATGAGTAGTATTTCCTACCCAATCCAAATCAACATAAACGTTCATTTTAATATTCTTATTTGCATCATATTTGATTCCATAATCAAATGTACCCTTTAGGTACCTCAATATATACTTTGCAACAACAAGGTGAACAGGTATCGGATCCATCAGGAACTAGCTTCGGGTGTTCACAGCAAATCATATGGTTGGTATCGTATTCATCAGGTACATCAATGAGCCAATCATCTGATGATACATCGTGGCATCAGCAAAATTTGATGAAGCATCACAAAGTAGCTTCAAGTTCAATGACATATTTGTGGTTATTTCCTTACAGTACAACATTTTGGATCTCTTAAGAATCTCCAGTCCATACTTTCCTTGACCAAGGAAAATCCCATCTACACTCTTCCACAACTTCATTCCTAAGAAGTAGTTCATTATCCCTAGTTCTTTCATCTTGAACTCAGATATAAGATTCCTCTTTGCATCTATAATGAGTTCATTCTCTCCTATTAGAAATAGGTCATCAACATATAGCAGGAACATCATTGTTCTTACATCTTAAACATTGAAGTAAAGGTTGGAATCCGCTTTACTCTTCGTAAATCCTAATATCATTAGGAAGTTGTCCATCCTGTCGTACCATGTCATGGGTTCCCATTTAAATACGTACAAGGATTTATTCAATTTGCACACATGAGTATGTTTTTCATGTGTCTCAAATCCTAGTGGTTGCTCCATGTACACTTCCTCTCTGACTACACCATTCAAGAATGCTATATTGACATCCATCTGGTGTACCTTCTAATTCATTACTGCGTCCAATGCAAGTATAGATATGATGGATGTGTATCTCCCTACAGGTGCAAATGTCTCATTGTAGTCTATTCCTTCTTTCTGTGAGAATCCATGCTCCATGAACCTTTCCTTTTGTTTTTCAATGTTTGCATCTGCAACATGATTGATCTTGTAGATCCACTTCGAATTCACAACAAACTTCCCTTCTGGTCTCAGAACTATCTCCCAAACATCATTGTTCATAATCGACTTGTACTCCTCGATCATGGAATCCTTCCATTCTTTGTTTTCAACTACTTATTCATAATTGGAAGGTTCTTTGTCAATCATGTCACATAGCATGCCCACATAGTTGTTGTATGGTTTAGGTATTTTCCTTTCTCTATGCATCCCATATAGAGCGTCATACCTTTATACATCTTGTAATATCTCTCATTCCCATGTTGTTTTTCTCTTGTGGGATTTCTTCTTGTGAGGTGTTTCTACATGTTCTTGTGGTTCTTCCATGTCGTGATATTCATGGTCTTCTAGAGTTGTTTCTTCCATTTTCATATATCGGAATCTAGTTACTTTAGGTTATCTGATCTCTTCAATAGGTAGTTTTATGGATATGGAGTATGTTGAGTCTTTGTCAAATTTCATGTCTCTCATGATGTCAATATTCTTAAATCCTAGGAAGTATATTCAGTAGGCCTTTGAAGAGTCACTGTATCCTACGAATATTCCCTTCCTCCTAGAAGGATCAAGCTTGGTCCTCGTTTCCTTTGGAATGTGTATGTACACTAGGAAACCAAATATTCTGAGATGGATGACTTCTGGTTTCTCTCCTAAGAAAGCATCTTTAGGAGTCCTATTGTCTAGTAATTGATGAGGAGTGCAGTTTTATACATACATAGTTGTCCTTGTCACTTCTGCACAAAAGTGCATCGAAATATCTTGGTCATGTAGAATTTCTTTCGCTGCTTCCATTATAGTTTTTTTCCTTCATTTCGCAACTCCAATATGCTGATGATTGTATGGAGTTATCAACTCCCTATTAATACTAGATTCTTTGGAGAGTTTCTTGAATTCTTCTGACTTGAATTCTCCACCTGTTTGATGTACTGCTTTGGGATTCATCCTCCATGAGACTTATTGGGTCAAGTCTGGAACTTATGTTGTATTAAGTACAGATCCTCTCCATGAGACTTGTTGTGTCAAGTTTGGAACTTGTGTTGTATTAAGTTTACTAACTTTTTGTGTTAAGTTAAAGAGCTTGTGTTGTATCAATATAGAACCTTGATCAAGTCCTATTCTAAAGAGGTGCTTGTACTAGGATCTTAAGGTTAAGATCATGACCTTATGTTAAGGTCTGAGACTTGTGTTGTATCAAGTCTGGAACTTATGGTGTATTAAGTTCACATGAATTATGTTGTATTAAGTCTCAAGGATATACTATGTGATCTATGTCTAGTCATGGTCAAAAGGTGCTACAAGTATAGTTTAGGTATTAGCTACCCCTAGATTAATTTACTTTAGCTTAGGACTATTTGACTTGGGGTAATACATATGATCATAGGCTCATAACAATTCTTATGAATACGATATGATATAGAATTAGTGAAAACACACATGGACCATGCAGAGAAAATTAATACGAGCACAGATATAGAGAGAGAATTCGAATTTCCCATGTATGCCTCCAAGTGACGTCGAATTAATAAGACATTAGTTGAGTCTTAGTTGTGATAAAACAACTTCAATTAATTAAGGAATCAACTCCTTAATTTATGCAAGTGGTTGTTGAACATGACACTAATGGATAAGCACTAGTTACATTTAGTTTTATTTAGTTATGTTTAGTTACATTCATTTATGTTCAATTACATTTAGTTCTATTCAATTACATTCAACTCCATTCAAATACATGCAAATCCATTCAGCTCAGTTCAGTTCATTTAGTTAACAACTCAGTTAGAGGCAGTTAACTTAGTGATTTAATGAAGGGCCCATATCTTTAGTGTGGGATATTATTATGATGTTCCTATTAGAATATTCAACCCATAGTTACCTACCTTAGACATTAATTTAATCATTTTTGTCTTATTACCTAGTTTCCTAGATTCCACTCTATGCTAGTTTCCTTCTACATGTCCTAGAAGTCAACACATGATAAAAATGGGTCATGGAGCACTTGGGAAACATCCTGTAAACCCATTTTAGCATGTATTATTTATTCCATATTCTCCAAAGTGCATATCTACTTTTGCTGTAAAGCTGCCTTGTTTTATTTCTTATTTAAGGAAAAGGAAAAGCTAGACTAGTTGTAACTGCCTTGTTTTTTTCCCACATAATCCTCCCTCCTTTTCTAAAAATATAAGCATGTATGAGTTTCATTTCCATCCCTCTTTATCTTTCCCACTTGACTTATCCAATTCGTGAGCATCTACCTATATTTGGAAACTGTTTTATGCACCTATGGGGGATTTGACTAGTTTTGGTAAGCCTGTTTTTTTAATATTTTGAATGGAATATTTATGCATTATAATCTCTCATGTAATTATGTATTCCAGCATCCTATTACTGCATAAGGTTCGCTATTGTACACTTACTCAATACAGATTAGTGTTATGCTCCAATTTCAATCTCCTTTGGTGTTAATTTTGCATGTTTGATTAGCAATTTTGTGAGTGTAATTGTTATAAATCTAGGGTTCAATTTCCACATGGTATCAGAGCCTTTGTAGATCAATTTCTCTCCTTCCATATTTCTATTGCAGGTTTGACATCTTTCCTAGGAGAATATTCTGCTGACCGAAGGGAACAATTTCTGAGCTATGGACCAATCTTAGAAGATCATCTTGATTCCATTCAATTTATTTGAGTGGAAAGCTGCGATGGAGATATTGTTGAGATAGAAAGGTCTCTACATGATGACTATGGAAACTGAGGTATAACCCAATGCAGCTGCAGAGAAAATAAAATGGCACAACGGGAGGGATGAGGTGTTGATTGCATGGGCAGACCCGGGTTTACTATGATTAATCAACAACACCCAAAACTCACTGGCCCTTTCGGCAACAGACCGTGAAGCGATCTGAAGTCTCACTCGAAGTGAATCTCATGGGTTGGCCAAGACTCAAGTGTCTTGGACCAGGTTCTGTGCACCCTACTTCTGTCCTCTTACTCCTACGCACCACTAGATTAACTAGCCCTGCACACCGCTCATCTCCTTCTACTCGAAGCACTGTTACCCGTGTGATACTTAATCTGGCGCGCGTCGCACAATTTCCTCCCGTGTCGCACAACTTCCACTTACTCACAATATTCCCAACCTTACCAGAGTTCTGCGCACCGCGGAACATCCATCCTCTCCTCAACGCTAAGCCCTCAGCTCGCAGTATCACGCAACGCAGCTCCTCTGCTGATGCGATATCGCCTCTCTGCGATATCTTACCACTACGACCTTGCACTCTTAGCGTTGACTATGCCGGTCAGTGAAACTCTACTTCCCAGAAATATATTGTGAGTAACAGGTCATTAGAGACAGACGTAAAGGAGTCTTTTAACAGTCTACTGTAATACTTCAACTTATCTCTTATCCTCTTGCATTATCATGATCGACCAATACATACATTCATCTACTGCTACTATCATTACATGCACAATAACCAGTGACAATAAGCAAATACAATCACATCCATTCAACACATAACACGCAGATTTAACGTGGTTCACCCCCGGGATGGGAGCTACGTCCACCAAACTGTGCTTCTATTATATATTTTGAGGGAAGTTAGCACAGTTTGTTGCACTACAAATGCAGCGCAAGGTCTCTCCTAGATCTCTGATCCTATCCCTGTATTGCCTTTCTCTCTATATCCCTTCCCTCTCTGTTCTCTCTATGAATGATTACATACAGACTCAAAAGACTCACAGAGGACTATGTGTCTGGATCGTTACAACACAGTCTGTCTGACTAATCCCTGAATCTACAAAACTATCCACTGACCAACTATCTACTGATTGATTGTCTAACCGCCCAACCAACCCTTTACAATACAAAAATGCAAGCTTTTATAGGCAGCCCGAAGGTCATGCCATTACAACACTGTGGGCCTGTCCCAACAGTAAACCCATACCCTTAATAGTGACAGTCGGTCCTCTCTGTCCTTGAGGTAGCCGCTTCCCGTCACACCGCAGCTCTCTGCAGTCTTCCATGCTTCCCGGCACTGACCATGGGTACTATGCACCGCTTCTCTTTCTGTCCTTCGCCTTCAATGCCTGAGCCTCGTTGCTCCTTCTTCTTTATGAGGGTCGTTGAGCCCTCCTGTCTTCCGCCGCTGCCTTCAATGCAGTGGTTGAGCTTTCTTCTCTCGGCCGCTCTGGTACCGGTGCCTTCTTGACTCTTCTATCCCAAAATTCATAGTTTCCGGCTCTGCTCTCCAGCTGGAAACGTGCTACGGCATCGTAGCTCCACCCTGTCCTTTTTCCGCTAAAATTCTCTCTTTCCGCCAAAACTAGCAGCTTCTTCTATAGCTGCGGGATCCTGCTCCAACAGTCCCCTAACACTCACTTGTGGCTCGCCCCGAGCCACTACTAGCAGGTGTCTCCTGTTGTAGCTTCTCCTTCGCCTCCTGCGAAGTCTTCTGCAATTTGTCCCGAAGTTCTGCAACTTCATTCTTCATCACCTCGGCACGCTCTTTCTGGAGTTTCGGTAACGTAGCTCAGTGGGCTTTCTTATGTTTTCTGCCCTTAGTCACGGTGTCGCTTGCTTCGCTCTTTCTTCTTTATGAGCGCTCTAGTGTTTTAGAAGTGTTCCACAGATATCCTTTCCTCTTTATCTGGGTTAGAACTTTTATCACAAGGAAAATCTGTATCTTCCAGCCTCCTCAAACCTTTCCTTCCATCTAGAGCCTTGTGGACGGAGAAGAAGCAACCCATGAACTCCGCTCCGAGGACAAGCCTTTGTCCGCATTCTGGAAGTCTCCCCTCTGCTGGGTTTGCAGTCTTCTTCCACTTCTCTTCTCTTCGAAGTGGTCCAGGTCCATAGGCTGCCTTGGATCCTCAAGGTGATGTTTTGCCTTTTCTTGCTCAGCACCTCTCTCCAAGCATGCATGCTGCCTCTGATCTATGACAACCATATGTTGTTTCTTTACCTTAGGAAGCTTTTGTTCTTCGGCTAGCTGATCAGATGGGTCAGCGACCTTCTCCCGTTGCTTTC
The DNA here is from genome assembly GCA_001517045.1 of Pseudotsuga menziesii. Classification (NCBI taxonomy): domain Eukaryota; kingdom Viridiplantae; phylum Streptophyta; class Pinopsida; order Pinales; family Pinaceae; genus Pseudotsuga; species Pseudotsuga menziesii. The sequence goes on along the minus strand of LPNX010399391.1, from coordinate 2,335 downwards.
TTTTTCTGATTTTTACCTTCCTTGTAGCGGGAGATTTCTTCTCATCAGTCTTCTGCTCTGCTTTCTTATCTTCAGTGGTCGGCTCGGCATTCTTCTTCTTCTCAGCGGAGACTTTAGTGACCACTTCTACTTCTGGCGCTTGACTCTTCATCCCTAGCGGCTGTCTAACTTGTGCTGTACTTAGTTTCACAACCCTGGGCGACGTCGTCATGGCGGATCTACGGTCACCAGGACCGGGGTCAAAACGTCTCAACATGCCTTCTCGAGGTTCGTTTTGAGTCAGACTCCGCTTGGCTCAATATTCTGGGCGTGCAGTGGCTTTGAACTCTGGAAGTCACTGTACTCTGTAACTGGATTGGCTAATACTTTACAGGGGATACTCAGGACTGCTCTATATGGCTCTCAGATGTTTGCAAATGTGACTCTCATACCTGGGTAGTTCCTATATTTATGACGAGTCAGTAGTCTTGGATGGGGCGGTCATCCCGGTAAAACCCGTCGGCCGTAATTATTACCTGGATGAGACCCTGCCCGCCATTCCGATCTTCAATGAATGCGGAAATCTGCTCACGTGCTCCTCGAATTGTGCGTGCTCAGGTGCCGATCTTGTCAGATATTTTGCCAAATCTAGAAACTTAATGAGGCCTGCCGCCAAATCTACGGTAATGGATACCGGTCATTTCCTCCTTAACTGCCTGTTAGACCGTGACGGGACAGTCCACTGTTAGTTGCCAAACTGGATACGTGGCATGGTGACACGTCATATTGCTGCGATGCAACCTCCTTGTCACCTGCGCAATTTTTTTTTTTTTTCTTCTGAATCGCGCTGGTGCGATTCCTCTTGACTAGACTGTCTGCTGGTGTAGACTAGTTCCCGGTGCGATGCCTCCTTTCAACTACACTGGGCATCTGCACTTGTATCAACTATTCATGCTAAGACGGAGAGGTGGGGAGGTTGGCACTGTAGAGCTTAAGCCTACTGCCATTAATCCATGTGGGAAGAAGCTCCCCGTTCAGCTGGCTGAGTTGAACAGCACCTCCTTCTGTGACTTGCTGTATCTGATATGGCCCCAGCCAATGTGTTTTGAACTTCCCTGGAAACTTCAGAAATTTGCTGTCATATAGGAGCACTGGGTCCCCGATCTGGAAAGTCTTATTCTTAATGTGTCTATCATGCCAGGCTTTTTCTCGTGCTTTCTGCACTGTCTGATGGAATCCGGCGATAAACCTGTCTTCTTCTAAGGTAAGTAGCTGTGCTAACCGTTCCTCGACCGTGGCTATATCAGTCATCCCTGTAATCTGAGCGACTCTTAATCTAGGAAGAATATACTCCATAGGCATAACAGCCTCCTGTCCATATACCAAGCTGAAAGGTGTGTGTCCCGTAAGTTTCTTGCATGTGGTCCTGTATGCCCACAGCACAGCGTTAACTCTGAGATCCCAGTCATTCCTTTGGTTATTGCAGATCTTCGTGAGAGCATTTTCTAAGATCTTATTAAAGGCCTCGACTGTACCATTAGCTTGTGGGTGGTAGGGAGTGCTCTTATAGTGCTGAATCTGGAATTCTTCTGTCAATGCCTCAATAGTGCTGTTCAAGAAGTGTGTGCCTTGATCACTCATCAAAATTACTAGGCATCCAAACCTGCTGATGATGTTTTCAAAAAGGAACTGTGTAGCTGTAGCGGCATCACAATTTCTTACTTCCTTGGCCTCTGCCCATCTGGTAAGGTACTCTGTTCCAGTGATGATGTATCTCGCACCTGTGCGCTTTTCGGGTGGGTTGATTGGTCCCACAAAATCGATAGCCCATTTGTCGACTGCGCTCAGTGTGACCTGCGGTTGCAGTGGCATTTCATCGTGACGCGAGGGTTTTCCTACCCTTTGGCAGATATCACAGCATCTGCAGAAGTCCTTTGTATCTTTATGCAGTGTAGGCCACCACAAGCCTGCGTCTAGAATTTTCTGCGCAGTCGGTTTTCCTGCGTAATGTCCTCCTGCGGTTCCTGAATGAGCCTCTTTGATAATAGTGTCTTTCTTATGTGGCATCACACATCTGCGCAGAACTTCATCCGGGCCTAACTTGTATAGACATCCTGCAATGAGGGTGAAGTCTGCTGCCTTAACAACCAACTGCTTCTTTTGTTGTTTAGTAAAGTCGTCAGGTGCTACTCCTGTGGTGAGGAAGTGCATAATGTCGGCATAGTGCTTGTCTTCAATCTGTATGGAAAACAACGGTGCATCTGGCAGATTTTCTTCTAGGTTACTGGGCTCTTCTCCTGAGTCTAGTCGTGACAGATGATCGGGTCCTGCGTTTAGTCTGCCTGGTTTCACAATG
>LPNX010399379.1:839-14041 GCA_001517045.1 Pseudotsuga menziesii | reverse complement strand
CTTGGAGAGATGGAGTAACTTGGTTCCTACTTGCACTGGCTAGTACAATAGAGATCCAATTGTGCATCTAATTCGGTTCCCTTTTGTTCTACTAACCCCACTTATTTTCACACACTATCAATCATATGTGCAATTCTTACTTCATTTTCTTGGTAGTAGGTGTCCTTGAACAACTTCTTTATCTCCAGGTAGTATTAATCTTGAAAAGGAAATACCTCCCTTATATATTCTTTTAAAGAATAATATTCCATGAAATAATGGAAGGATTCCTTAGAGTTATTTCCACTGAAAATTTGATCAACAACCCTTGTATATTTATGCTATATGAATTCATCGTAATCTATAGGACACAAGTCGTCAACATCATCCTTAATGAATCTACCTAAGGAACTGCACGAGTGCTNTTGATCAACAACCCTTGTATATTTATGCTATATGAATTCATCGTAATCTATAGGACACAAGTCGTCAACATCATCCTTAATGAATCTACCTAAGGAACTGCATGAGTGCTCTTCATAGCCTTCTTCTTCAATAAGAGAAGCTACCAACCTCATGATGTAAAATTTATTCAACTGGTACTTATTTACCGGGGGTGGAGGAAAAAGATATGATACCAATTTAATGAGCCTAAATCAGAATTCAAGCTCACTAACTCTCTTACACACAATTTGAAACAAACTAGGTGACAAGTGGGAAAATTGAAAACCACATGAGGGAATAGACTGGGGTTTAGGTAAGATCAATAAAGAATGGAGGGATACTTATTTTTCAGGTTGCTAAGAATATGTATGTTTGGCCCTTTTATTTTTCCAACATCATCCCAACTGAAGTCTACTACCAGGCTTCTGGGAGTCCCAACCTGTGGCCACTAAAACCTTTACAAACAGTCTATGAGAAACCAGTGGATATGAGTGGGATTAAGGAAACTTTGAGAACTCTTTCATGAATGTATATATCATTATTTTCAGGTTTAAACATATCATAACCAACTTAAAAGGATTCTCAAGGTCGCATTAGTAAAACTAGTTTCAAGGACAACTCAAGGGGTTTGTCTTATGGCCCTTCCAAATAGGTGAAGGGGGATACAAATTATCTGTTTCAGCCAATGGATATTTATATAGGTATGTTAATAGTGCATAATATATTACATTAATTCACTATTGTGATTTTGACTTATGCATTAACCGTGAGACTAGTCAAAACTATGTGCAAATCTAGACAAGGTTGAGTAAAACCATGTAAAACTCATTCAAAATAATTCATATTGCTATGAAAACTATAGATCACATTTTTAATATCATATAGCATAAATTTATGTCTAAATCACTCTTAGGAATAGTTTACATAGCATTCTTTAACAAGATGCATCGATACAAGGAATTTTAGAAGCTATAATCAATGAGAGACTTGGAGTTTCGAACCCTCAGATGTCTTCAAGTACTGGAAACTTCAAGATATAATAGATACACCTGAAATAATATCATTAATGGCTGAAATGCACTAATTACCACTCATAAATTCAACTCCATTTCGCATACAAGAAAAAAATCTCAGTTAGTCTTCAAGATTCAAATGGGATACTCTCCAAATCTGCAAGGGAATTCGGATAGTCTTGAGGATGAATTAAGGTCATGGGAAAATAAAATCCATTAATGGATGCACCATATTCATGAACAAAAATAGAACAATAATGATAAGGGGAACATATCCCAAATATCGGTTGAGGCACATCACTCAACCATTGAGTAGCAAAGCTCTCAAGACAAAATTCAAATGATCAAAGGTTGTGATAGTGATGTAATGTCATTGTTGTATAGAAATATTAAGCTTCAAGGTCGAATTTTCTCAATAGGCATCCCACTTACCTTGTCCAATGCATCCTCATGAAGAAATTAGGAACTTCCTTGCTTTGTCTCACTAGCTTTCCTAACTTGCCAATTTCCCTACTTTTCCTCTATTGCAAACTGCGCTCTCTTGTGCCTATATTTCTGACTAACATTCCTTAGTCCTTTTATAAACTATTCCCTCTTTAATTTCTAAAATTTTCCTTCTTTTTTCTACTGACATGCCTTTCCTGTAGTTTCCCTTCTTGTGCATGTTTTTTTAATTCACTGCTTTTGTGCATGTTTTTGTCTCCTCTTTCATTATTTGTCCCCAATATTCCTTGGTCCACCTTATCTTCCCATGCACCCTACTTGGCTCATTATTTATTTAGTTAAAATTTAAATTAATTCAATTCATGAAATAAATACTTTGGATTAAGTACAATTCCTTATTGTATTTCCTTCATACAAAATTTAATCCCCTTTTTAATTAATTTAGTTCTCTACTAGGAACCATGGGGCTCTTAGGGGTTAAGGGTTTCTCCAGAGTGTTAACAAGAAAAATGGGGACATTACATTCACATTGGTTTTACTTGATCAAATGACAATGATATAAGAAACTTTGATGAAGGAGTTTCTTAGATAATAATGACATAAGTAACTCTGAAGAAGGAATGGTCAATCTTTCTTGGAACAATATACTTTTGACAAAACAAAATTGTGTAGCTCTTGAGAAAAGAGTGACTTCCCCTTATCTCATTGATTGGTTTCTTTCTATCCCAAATACCAAATAAAAATCTCACTTTTGAGGAAAGAATAATTGTTCCTTCTTTCATATATTCCTTCTAAAAGTATTATATCAAAGGTCGTCTTGAGGAAGGATCAATATTTCCATATTGGTTCGATACCTTCCTAGTGCGTAATTATTTACTAATATTTGAAGAAGGAATTATCACTATTTCCTAGATCCTCTAAGAAGAGTTGTTATTGATCAATCAATTCAATAGGAAGGAGCGATAATTCCTTCTCCATCAACCATTCGCATCATCATTTTCATTAATACATCTAATATATAGAAACTAATTGGTAAATGTAAACATTGTATATAGATTCTTATATTAACCATAAAATGTTTATTGTACTACAAGTAAAATATGTTTGTGTTCGTGGCCCTTAATAAATTCAAATAAAGTGTGTTTCTTCATTTGATAACATATCAAAATGATGATCACAACCTTGGTTTATTCACTCATCCATGGTATGTTGAGATGGATGAACCATCTAATTTGCACCCTTATTTCTCATTTTCCATGATGATGAAGGATTGGAGACTCGATCTTAACTATTGACATCTACAATTTCCATTACTGAGAAATTATTACGTGTTCAAGTTCAAGTGATCCAACCAAATAAGTATTTCCCCATACAGTTTGATCTTTAAGTTTCTGATTTTTCTCCAGGTCCAATGAAAAGTGGTTCAAATGTGGGCCTAGTTTCATTTGTGAAGCAAAGATGTATTTTTTGATTGTATGATCATTGTAATCGGTATAGAATCAATACCGCAACATCTTTGAGAAAATGGTATTCTCTTGGTATTGAAGAAAATAATGATGGTAGGGAAGAGCTCATCTATATTGCATTACATGAATATGACAGATAAAATGACAAACTTTAATCATGATTTTTTTTTTATACCGTTGAATATATTTTATCAACTATCTTGAGAAATATGTGATCAAATCTTTTTCAAGGTAATCAAATCAATTCCTTTGAAATCGATGCTACATAAAGCCAATAAGGGATTTGATAACTCAAAAGAGATTCAACAAGAACAAATTAAATAATTTTTATTCAATAAGAAAGATTTTTCTATTTATATAACATGTGTTCTTGTGCCTAGATGCTTGCAATTTATCCATGTTGATCATTAGGTTCTTGAAAACATGGTTTTATACCATTTCACAAATTTTACAACAACAATGAGAGATGATATTCTATTTCCATTCAATATTGTAACCATCAATACCGATTGTCCTATAAGTAATGAAGAAATTGAATTACCTACATTGAAATTCTATATCTTGGATGGAAAACATACTATTTCCAAGTAAGAGAATCCTTGTAAAATATTAAATATAAATTAGTATATCCAATATATTGTCATAAGGAAGCTCGCCTTTTACATATTTGTTTTCCTCGAAACATTATTATTAAATTATGCAAACAACAAAATTTGTCAAGCAATGAATTTGTTGACACTCCCTTCATTGATCAAGTCATCAAAGAAAGAGATAAATGGATATCCAACAATAGGTAATTCCTCCACAACAAAAGAAATGCTTCCATCTAGATCGAATGGAAGGATGAGAACTTGCCACTGATTAATTTACTTTTGCCGAAGTTTTTGAATGATAATTTGATAAACCATGTTTTTGCATAGGAAAGGATATAATACTTTTTGAATCACATGGATTCCAAATTGATCTCTTCTCAAGGTATAATTCTTTCATTGTATGCAGGAAGTAGAGTTCTTTGTTATTTGACTGGGTCACCAAATAGAACAATAATTGCTACCATGGAGATAATACATCAAGAACAATATATAAACAATTTATATCATAAATTTCCTATTAATAAAGATATTTATACTGATGTCTTAAAATATCTTATTTCATTATATTTTATTTAGATTGCTTCTATTGACTAAATTTTTTAAGTTCCTTATCTACTAGATTTAAGTATAAAGGACACAAGAATCATCCAATAAAAATAAATCCGATGAGGACATTGAAGGTGATGGAGAATCCAGAAAGAATTACCAAATAGATGGGCAAGTAGAGTCTGGAAAACAAGAAGGTCATTATCTATCTTTTAATCAATGTTTTTCTAATTATAGAGGATGGTATTAAGTTTTCAAAATATGAAAAAAAAATAAAAATCCTACCTGCTAATTTGCAGATCAAGGTGATTGGATTGTTTTTGTACATTTGGGTTCTCGAGAGAAAGAGAAAGGATCTAAAATATATGTGAATATTATCCAATCAAGCATGGAGTTGGGATCCTTAGATAATAATGCACTAGGCATGGATTTAGGAGAAAATGCAATAGCTCTACAATTGTTAGTAAGCAATCAAATGTTGGTCGGTCATTGACAGGTTAGAGAAAATGACTCTTTTTTATCCCTTTTAGTAAAATGGATTTATTATGGAATATATGACATGCATTATTTCTATGAAATTTCTCATACAAAAATGTCATTGATGTCAAAGGAGTTCAATAATGCCAAGGACTAACCAAGGATGTGATGGCATGGAAAAATCGGTGTAAGACAAAGGAATAAAAAAGGAAGTGATGACATGGTATGCATAATGATGTGGCATGTGTGATGAGGCTGGAAATACGCATGAGGTGCTATCATGAAGTCAGTGTTTCAAGATGACATCATCATGTTTGAATTGAGAAGGACTATTTATGCATATCTCTGTGTAAATGAATAATTGACTCCTTGTGTGTCTAAATCATGAATCGATTAATAGTTTGAATACATGTACAAATGAATCCACAAAGATAATGTGTAGATCCAGTGAGGGGATCAAGTCCGACGAAGTTCAGTCAAGCTTGATCGATCGATCCTCTGATCAATCAATGCAGAGTCATGGATTTACATTCAGCTTATTTAGCAGAGGTTTGACAGCTAAGATCGTATCAATAAAATAGATCGACAACAAGGAAAGGATCGATAAAGTAAATGTGCGTGGAAGATAACATTCCAAAGCACAAAAGTGAAGTCCTGTGTTTGACAACTGATCAATCGACGAGGAGGATCCCACAAAGCGATCAATGGTTCATAAGAGTTGTGGAAGGAGATTTATGGAAGCTCATTTCAAAAAGGTTGGGAAGGATACAATTTTCGATATCAAGACACAATGTTATATATATAGAAGTCTAATCTTAGATGAAGGTGTATCTGTGGTTCAGATCCAAGAAGCAGCATCAAAATACAAAGACCAAGGAAGTAATGAGAAACCAGTGACAATATTAATTATATAAGGAGATCTGGAAGTATGATAAAAACATACTAGGGTGGTAGGGTGGTGCTAGGGAAGGCTATATTCCTGCAAGGGGGTCGTATCCTCCTTCTAGTAGTAGTTGTTAAATAGGGTGTAGAAGCATCCTTTCAATAGTAGTTGATAAAAAAAGGGGGTTGTAGACTCCTTCCAGTACTAGTTGGTAAATAGGGCGTAGAAGCATCCTTTCAGTAGTAGTTGATAAACCAGGGGGTCGTAGCCTCCTTCCAGTATTTTCTAGTAAATAGGGTGTAGTACCATCATTGTCTATAGTAGTAGGAAGAAACTATTTGTAAATCTAATTTTGCAGTAATAGGAGGTATTGGTGGTTTTCCCAATTGGGCATCCATGCTAAAAGTTGTGTTTCTTGTGTTTTGTTGATCATGCGTGTTAACAAATAAGTTAAAAGTTAATAATAGTGATTCACCCCTCCCTCTCAGTATTGTCCAAATTTCCAACAATTGATATTTGAAATGGAAGGTTTTCTATCTTTTCAGAAAGCCTCCCAAAAAGGAAAAGGACCGAATGAAAGTATTGATGAGGATTTTGAATTTAAGTACGAGGGAAAATTATATAAATCATGGTCAAATGTAATATGATTTTTGTAAATATGTATTTCAAAAGTCGATGTTGGAATTTCATCTTTTAAATGTGGATTCAATGAAGGGAAACCCTCGCTTATGAAATTTCTCGAGACAAAGGAAAAATAAATTGGGAACTGAATTTTATTTTTATGGTTTGGAGAGAGAGAGGTGTACCATGGACAAATAAGGAATATTAAGAAAAACATGGACAAAGTGTGGGTGGCGTTCACATTGAGATCTTAAAGTAATAAATCAATGTTTGTTTTGAAGGGTGATAATGTGCAAGCAAATCCATCTGAAAACTATATTTTGCATAAGCCCTTTAATATATCACCCGATAAAGAAGAGAGTGATATGAAATGTGGAATCTAGAAGGATTTAAGAAAAATAGATGAATCAATTGATATCAAAATCTTCATTGCCTCGTTTAAGAGAGATAAACATTAAATGTAATGTATGAATATTTTAAATAATAAATTATTTTTTTAGGTGATGTTTGTATTCTTCTAAGTATAAGATATGCATTGAAAACTTCATCTTTGCGATCATTAACTTTCTTAACTTGATGAAAAAAGTATTGTCATTATGGTTATATATCTAGTTAGTGTTTTTGCATGCAATCCAAATATCACCACACAAAAAATTATTGGTCCTTGGAGTAGAGGGATTTCTCTTTGGAGTTCAGATGTTTTCAAAAACATTTAAGAATTTTTCAAACAACCTCATTTTTTCCATAATTTGTACCATTATTATGCATGTTTCTTCGCTAAATAGCATGGAAATGAAAAAATTCATTGATAGATTTGAAGGGTTGAAAAATGAGGACTTGCATTTATTTTGGGTTGAGAGAAATGTAAACATACTATTTATAGTTCCTCAATGTATGCATATATTGGTGAAGTGTTGCATATATACAAAAAGTGTTTGAAGGATGAAATTATCCAATATGGAGATATATATCAAAATAAGACATGTTGTTTATAGATCAACATAGATCCATCTTAAACCCAGATCTATTAGATTTGAAGGGTTGAAAAAGGAGGACTTTGCATTTATTTTGGATTGAAAGAAAAGTAAACATACTATTTATAGTTCCTCAATGTATGCATATATTGGTGAAGTGTTGCATATATACAAAAAGTGTTTGAAGGATGAAATTATCCAATATGGAGAGATATATCAAAATAAGACATGTTGTTTATAGATCAAAATAGATCCATCTTAAACCAAGATCTATTAAGAACCGAGAGGGTTCCAATTTCTTAAGGTGTAAATTTTTTTTACACATTATGAAAAAATATCTTAATTTTTTTACATGGTAAGAAAATGTTTACACCTCAAGAAATTTCATCAATCTTGGTGCTTATTAGATCTGGGTTTGAGATGGAACAATACATTATGTAACATGACAAAATTGACAAATGTGACAACATATCCCCCATATTGGGTTGTAAGAACCTTGCTACTCTCAATGCAATGGAGGACAATATCATCCAAAATATAATAGAAAGGAAAATTGCTTGAAAATGACAACTACCTAGACATTTGACGATTCACTAAAAAAAAAATACAAAAACAATGTTGTGTTCTTTGTTGAATCATTTAGGGCGTCATTTGAATATAGGGCGTGGTTTAAAAACATTCAATTTCAGATGACCTTTAGATGACATTAGAGAGACAACAACTGATTTAGTGAGAGAATAATTAATAGTTCTTTTGAATATATTTTGACAACTTTGACAATGTGAAACAATTTAATAAATTTTGATAGCTCTTGTATTTATGTTGTTAATTCATAGATGGGTGTAATATAATGTATGTGGTGATGTGTTTCAAAAGTCGCATATCATACAAGTATACATATTAATCTTGTTATGTATAGCTAGAAACATATAAACAAAAAAATATTGATTGGGTTGTGTGTGTTGGTTTTTGTTTGCAGATACTAGGATTAGTAGGTAAACCATTGATTATGTTCAATTTAAATAGAGTTTTGTTACATGTAATACATATAAATTCATTACAAAAGAAATCTAGATTGCCAAGAATATCAAATATTGAAACAAGGCTAAGATTTATTTTATAAGTATAGGATTTAGGGATTTAAAAAAAATGATTTGGTATATTCGAAGTAAGCATATGGACATCCGCACCCAAAAAAAATAGATGAGTGTTTTCCATTATTATTCAAAAGAAAGGGAATGAAAATGGAACAATTTAGAGCTATATTAACACACGATGAGTTATATTAACAAAAAAATATTTTGCACCAAAATAAAGTCTTTGGATTTTTGTACATCCAATTGTGAGGTTACATCACTTGTAAAGTATCTAGTTTGGTTTTCAAAATTGCAAAATTAGAAGTTGAAAGTGTCAAAAACAACCTTTCAAAAGTGCATTCTAAAAGTGCAATTATTAGATTGGAAAAGTGAAAAAAAAAAACATTTCAAAAGTAAGAATATCAAAGCCAAAAGTACACATTTGGAACCAATTTTTTCACTTTCAAAAACTTTGATTCTAGAATTTAGAAAAATATTTTTTAACCTTTCTTCAAAAAGAAAACTTAAACTAAAATAAATCCAAATATAATAAAAAGACAGCTTTTACCTATTCTATACCAAGCTAGTTTATTGACTTTAAATTGAATTATCTCCAATCACATACATAAACACTTAATACTTGCTTAAAAGAACAAATCAATGTTCATGGAGGTATTGACATAAACGACTCTTTCAAGTACTATGCCTTTAATGAGCACCTTATGGAGTATTATTATGATTGTAATTACCCGCTTTAGGGTTGGGTTTTTAAGATAATGGTTTTTTATGCCATCTCCTGAATGTGAATAAATATATTTACGATTTTCTTCCATGGAAAAAAAAAATCTATGGATAGAAAATTTCTATATCTTTGTGTCTTTAATATTAAGTGGTAACATCAACCAAAATATTTTAATATAATTTATAGAGAAAAAATAATAAACCTGAAATAAGATGTACATTTGAAATCATTTCAATTTCATTTAATTATGCAACCTTTTTAGATTAATATTGAAAACTACAAAGTTAAAGTTATTAATTTGAATAGAATTTAAATTCTAGACCCTAACTAATAGATTTTTTTTTAATAAAATTGAACCTAGCTCACTTGGTAGTGAGCACAATTTTAATAATAATCTATTTGATATATTATGTGGATTCATCATCGAATACGATTACATTTAGTTACAAATAATATCTTCTATAAAATATATACTTATTTATTATGATGATTGAGTTTCTTGTAAGTTGAAAACCATGTGAATTAAGTCAATGCCAATGTCAAAGTGAATTAGAGTAAACAAATATCTTATTCAAATGATGAAAACAAGTTGAATTTTATTGAGGTTGATTTGTTAAGTCATCCAGCCAAGTCAAGGTTCTTGTTGCTGTCAAAGTCTAATGATCCATGTTAATGTTCACATGATGATGGATTACTTTTATCCTATTTGGTGATTGGGCATGCTCTATTATACTTCATTTTCACCAAATTTATTCAAAGTTTTTTTAGTATTATTTTCAGTTTAATCTTTCAAGGATGAAATTTTTTATTAATAAAATTATCTTTTAAAGTGTTTTAAATAATTTAGTGGTCATAAATTTGGATTTCTCTTTCAATTTTTCAATTTTAATGTTTGTTGATCAAAATGAGTACTTTTAAGATAAGTGATGCACTTATTTGATATGTACATATAATCATATTAGGTTTTTGAAAGCATTTTTTTCCAAGTTTACCAAGAGTATCTATTAAGGGTATTTATTTCCAAGTTTACTGAAGGCTTGTATATGCTAAAGACATCTATTTTGTTATATAATATAAAAAAAAATTAATCATATAATGTGAAACTTAATGTGAAACTTGAAAGTAAAAATAAGATGCTAAAATAAAAAATGTCATATAAATAAGATAAATACATTATTATTGAAATGTAATGTAAAAATTCTAAATGAAAGAAAGATGTTAAGACAAAAGAAGACCTCATAGTTGAGAGTTCTTTAATAAATGGTTTATATATAAAGAGATATATGTATTTATTCAATTATAAATAATTGCTCTCAAAAAAATAAAACGTAGCTGAAAAATGTATTAAAAAATAATTGCTCTCAAAGAAATAAAAAGTAGCTCAAAAATGTAGTAAAAAACAAGCTCTCTTCCATTGAACATTCGTATTAAGTAATGAGTCAAGTTTGATTTCCAATATCACTAAACCTAGAATGCATTTATTCATTTATCATCCAAACTATAATACCATAAATATGGACATTATCATAAGTTGTTGTTGCAACACAATTCAAAACCCCATCAATTTCATTAGATGTGTCGTCATCCTTTGGGTGATGTAACCTCTTCATAGCCATTTTTAAGGGAGAGTGTGTTCTTTTGTCCCCCTACTATTCATTTTGGTGAATAGGCCGGCAAGGTTGTCCCTACATTACAAAAATCATGAATTTTACTTTTTGAGTAATTAGTGTCATCTTTAATTGTTTCAAATATTTATCAAGTGGAAGAAACCAAATAACGAAGAACAGACAATTATTATTGAAAGTTAGTTAACCGCACTATTGAGCAAGGCATCAATTTTTTGGAGTGTCATTGATTCATCTACATCATTATCGGAGGCAATCCCCAACACCCAAGTGATTCATTGAAAGCTTTTTCCATTAGGATCAAAGATATCCCCTTCAATTCTTTTTTTCCAAAGAAAAAATTCGTAAATATTTTATTCACATTCAGCAGATAGACCAAAAGTCCATTATACAATAAAAACAACTATGAAGTTGTCAAAAATACAAATATTTTCCTCATCTTGAGCACAAAATACCATATTCAAATCTAAAAAACTAACCCTTCAATTCACACCTGGCCCATTAAATTATAAAGACCCTACTTAACATGAATTGAGGGGATGACTTTTTCAAGATTTGGAAATATATTTTATGATTAGATTTGAGGAGTTGAAAAAAACATGAAAGAGGAACTACTACACAATTTGTCTAATTGTTAGACTAATGGGAAAAAATCATGAAAGAGGAACTATTACACAATTTGTCTGTCTTATTGTTGGACTAATGGAAATGCTAATACCATGGTAAATCTTTTAGTTTATGTTCAAATATTTTAGTTTTTGAACATAGAGGTACAAGGTTTATTAAATTTGTTAATGCATTTGCTAATGGTAAGGATGCTACACTATTGTGTTATGTGTTGGAATAGTTCATTAAGGACATAGGCATGAAACATGTTATGAGTCATAACTAATAATGTAATAATTATGTCCCAATCAACATGTCATATTTTATAATGCAGGTAATAATGTGGCAACTCGAAAAATGTTAGTGGAGAAAACTTCACATTAATCTAGTTTTCATGTGTTTTTAATTCCATTGATTTAATTTTTGAGGATACTAGAAACATTTATTTGTTAAGAAGATGATTACAAATGTTCACATTAGTGATTCATTTAATATAACAATTCCTTGATACTTACCCTTTTAAAGAAATTCACAAAATATAGAGAGTTGGTGTGTCTTGCTATCACTCATTTCCTTAACTTCATTTCTCTATGCAGTGATTATCTATTTTTAGTTGGTTGAAGAGAGTGTTGTGGTTGTTGTGGAGTAATGTGTTAATCAATTTACCAAAAAATGAGAGGGATAAAAAGTAAAATAATAAGTAATTAAAAATTTCATCTAGGTCATGTTTCTCTATAAAATAAAATAAAACTTAAATTTAAAGTGTAATCAATACAACAATAGAGGGATCAAATTTTTTTAGGAGTAAATTTTTGTAAAAATTTAAGATAAAAAATATTTACAACTAAAGAAAATATTTAAGTATTAAGAATAACCATTTTACTTCAGAATCAATGAATCAATGCAATTATTGTGAGCTTCAATATACATGTTTCGCTGCAACAAGTATTAAACCTGCAAGTTTTCGATTATTTTCATTTTTTTATTATGCAGTTAACCCTCTTTTCTTTTCACAACCAACATGAAGTACAGTGCCGCCACCTTCAAAACAGTAGAAACTCCATCATATTTTTGCATTCAAAACAGTAGAAACAGTAGAAATTTGTTACTTTAATGCATGTTCGATCTCCATGTGATCCAAATCCAGATCCATCTGATCGTCCTGTTGCTCCAAGGGAACTTCAGGTTGTTGCTGCTGCTGCTGGGGATGAATCTCTTGCAAAGCGTGATTCATGTGAAGCTCCCGATCAGGAACAAGTGGAAGCAAATCACTTTGAAAATAGGCATCCATGACACCAGCTGGCATATCACGAAGAAGACGATCTATATCATCAAAAGTGTAAGCTTCCATGGGAAGGTTTGTTGATGGCCGCTCATAATCAGAAATCGGAAGGTTTGTTAATGGCTGCTCGTAACCAGAAATCGGAGGGTTTGTGAACGGCTGCCCATGACCAGAAATCTCTTGCAAAGCATCATTCATGTGAAGCTCCGGATCAGGAACAAGTGGAAACAAATCACTCAGAAAATCGTCATCCTTCGTGATACCACGCATATCATCAAGAAGACAATCTATATCAGGAAGATCTATAGCATCAAAAGTGTCGTCTTCGATGGGAAGGTTTGTTGATGGCTGCTCATAACAAGCAATCGGAAGCTTTGTTAATGGCTGCTCGTAACCAGAAATGAGAGGGTTTGTTAATGGCTTCCCCTGAC